>APFE031360033.1:0-19759 GCA_000404065.3 Pinus taeda | reverse complement strand
AGCATGTGGTAGTTAAAGAAAAGCTTCGTAGCGTAGCGAAGCCACATGTCTTCTCTATTCTGTTTGAGATAGGGCCGACACCGTAGCCTCAAGATCGAAGGATAGTCTAACGGAGTGCTCTCGCTGAAGGGAGTCTTCCTGCTTGCAAAGTCTTAGAGGTTCAGGGCTTTGCCTGAAACTGACTTGATTGATTCGATCTCCAATATCATAATGACATACAATATACTGCATGAATCTGCTAAAAGCGTAATACCTAATCTCAGAGGCAGGGAGATCTCAGAATCGATCATGACCTGTAATGTTATATATATGAATGTTAAGGCTGCTGGATTCGAAAGGCCCCATATTACTTAGGGCGAGCCACTCCACTACATAGGTGAAGGGTCACTCCACTATTCATATGGTAGGGTTTCCAAGTAACCCAACCCAAGCAAGTGATTCATTGGAACCTGTTTTTATATAAAGTGAGTGAATGTCGCTAATGGAGAGAAGGAATTTCCCTAACCGGGATGTTGAGCCTTCTTCATGCAGAATTGCCCATAACACATTTCGCTGGTGTCATTTCGCTATCGATCATGCCATAAGATGAATATTATATCCTGCCTCAAGTCTCTCATTTCTGGAAGGGAAGGGTGGGAAACTATTTACCACCACCCCACATCCCCGGTGTAAAAAAAGAAATATGGGTGAAAACCAAAACCATAATGACATATATAATGAATGATTGGATTCAAAAGTGTAACGACTGCTATAAGACATTGTCTGGTATAATGACTAGAAGAAATGGTAGAATCAGTGATCAAATATTACCATCCCAAACGGGAAAGAAAGAGAGATAGAGAAATCAGTAGTGTGAATGGTTCATCGAACCATACGTGGGTGCAAAAGACAAGATGGATGGCACCTATCCTAATTGTTGGTCTAGCTTGGAGTACCCAGCGGAAACCAAAAGGGGGCAGGATTATTCCACAAGCCCATGCTTCCGGGGCAAGGGGGGCGAGCACATAGTCCCGCCACCGCGGGATGGGCCTTCGCGGTGACTCGGACAATGAGTGCATTCAGGAGAAAATGGTTGTGATGGTTAGACGATCATGGTGGGGTGCGCGAACCACCTTTGGCCCAATTATACAAGGAATCTACATTATGGGAAGTAGGCGACCCGTATCCCACTCACATTAGCACTCCATCCCAGCGGCCATCATGTGGTTGAACGAAAAGTCACCTATGAAGGAAAGGGTAACATCACCTCACATGCCGAGGATCCCATCTCCCATCTCCCTATAAGTGAATCATTGAAAACCCCATGCCATCTTCCAATCCAGTTGCCCGGGCTCCAACCCAACCGGACCCATTGGAAGACCCGGTGCGTATCACTCGGAAATATGATTCGTCTCGCCAATAAGGGGGCGGATACCATAGAACAGGCACTTGAGGAAATGGGAGATTGGGACATGAGTCATTGAGTCACTGAATGGAGGTAAGGGATAAGAGGGGACGAGTGGAATTCAGGTCATTTGGGTTGGGTGATTTGATTGATTTTCTCGTTTGGATCTGAATCTTGGAATTTCAAGGCACGGAATCGAGCCTTGAGGGCCCATAAAATAGCCCCTCACCATAAGAATAGGGACGTCCCTTGAAGGGAAGCTTTCGCTCATCAGATGAGCTACAGTGCTCTAGGACAGGCTTTCGAGAAAACTATGATCGACCCGGATTTTCCCTTGATGGATTGAAATCCTCACCATGGTAATGGTGAGCCCCTTCCGGTCCTCTCCTTATCAATCGAGCACCCTGCCGGTCCTTGCACTAGGAAGCGCAAGCACCCTCCAGGACCTTGCCCCTTCGTCTGATGGATGCTACAGATACAGATTTGGCTCGATGTATTCCCTCATTAGCCGACACTTTCCCTCATAGCCGAACTGATCATGCTAGGGTGAAGCAATGGGCTTGACCGACCCTCTTTGGTCTGTTAGGCCCCTCCCATATCTCAGAAAAAATTCCGACATATGAACAATTAGTAAACACACAAGGTGGTGGGTGGTGGGGGAATGCTGCGGTAGGCATGGGTTCCAGCCTTTGTGTGTTTTACCAACCGCTTGTTACGATATGTAAGACGATGAAGGAGTTTCGCTACTGCAGAGTCATCTGAATGGAACGAATTGGAAGAAGAATTTGTATGACCAACTTGTGTAATTGATTGAAGTAATGAAGGCGGGGAGGACAGATTCACCGAGGGCTAGGTGCCATGGGTAGGCGTGGTTGGCCTTCCATAGCAGGGGTGAGAATCATTTACTTATCAATCACATTAGTCTCTTACCGCTTGTAAGTTGACACTATAGCCTTTAAGGAGCGAAGGGGGACCTTATGATATGAATATGCCGGCAGTGCTCAACTGCCATTCCTATCTATCTGATGGCCTGGCATAACCTCCCCCTTATTTTTTTGAATAGCATCTTTCCTCTCCTTATCAGTTCGAGTCACTAATGTAACCTCTCCCATTGGTTGAGCCTTCTTTTAGTCGAGTGTTTGTACGTCACCTCTATTGGGGGCATCCTCTCCTTTCAGTCGAGTCACTAATGTACTCTCCCATTGGTCCGAGCCCCTCTCCTCTCCTCTTCCTTATGGTTCGAGCACCTAAAGGTCCTCTCCTTTAAAAAAACCCAGTCGAGCATGCTGTGGCATCCTAATATTGAAGCACCTAAAGGTCCTTATTAGTCGAGCGTTTCGTACCTCACCTGCCGGCCCTCTCCCTTGACAAGTCGAATGTACTAACGCACCCTCAACCATCGGAATAGTGGAGTGACCCCTCACCATATGAAATAGTAAGTGGCCCGCCCAAAATAATATAAGGGCCTTGATGCTTATTGGGTGGGGGCGGTGGTCGAGCGTGCTCCAATCCCTCTCCCTATCAAGTCGAAGCCCCCTATCCAGGTCCTGGCAACTAGAAACGCAAGCCCCTCCGGGACCTTCGTCCTTCTGTTTCCACCTTGAATGTTTGACTCACTATGGGCCTAACTCACCTCACCTAGGCTTACCTCACCTTAGCAGACCTGCCCTTCTAAGACCATACCAGAGTAGACCGGATGTTGTATCCACTCGGCTATAGGCAGTTGCAACTCGTTCATGTTCAACTCGTTCATCAATGGGGGAGGTTTATTCAATCTGTCTTTCTGTCCTCTGCGGTCTTTCTGCGCAAACTGACACTAACTATTTGCTCTACGCTCTTATCAGTTCTTTGCCTGCTACGCTCTTTTTCATTCCCCTGCCCGCTATGCTCTAGGCTCTCTCTTATTAGCCACTATGTGCTATGCGCCAGATAGTATTATGGGCTCTGCTTTTCTTTCAATCTATCCACACGATCAGTTGATTCAGTTGATTCAGTCCCGTACCGTTAGATGGATTCGTAATAGTGTTTCCATTCTGTCCCGTTTATTGTGTGTTTGGGGTGATGACCATGGGTCCTCCCTCATAATGGGGGCAAGCAATAACGATAATTACCTAACAAGGAGGCAAGCGTTAGCGATCAATCATCACCAAACACTCTAGCAAGCGTTATTTCTTCTCAACCAACCATTCGCTAAAGCTCTTTCTTAAGCATTTTTCACCTTGGTGGAGGTTTGAACATATTTCCCTCTCTTTTGTACTTGCCCTTGTGGAGTAAGTTCCATGGAAACTAGCCTTTTCATAGCCTTAGTCTTAATGGGATTTTCTACTTCCTCTTGGTTGGCTATTTATCCAATAAGTATCCCCCATTTGTTGTAAACTTGGTGGGATTTATTTGAAAAGACCAGGATCCCACTTGCTTGACGTTAGGAAAGCAAGGAAGGTATTCCTATTTTCAAATCAAGATTGTATGGGTCAACAAACATAGCCTAATGTATATGCTCGTGAAGTAACTTACTTATTATTGTGGCAGACTTAAGCCAATAGGATGGATATTTCACCTTTCGAGTTAATAACAGAGTACCTATGCGCATTCACCCACTCGAAGCTAATTACTCATACTCATGCATGGGGAGTAAATGGAGCTCACCAAGAACCGGACTGTAAGGTCTCCTCTCTAGACAAGTAGAGCGGAAACAACTAGAGTAGTTCTTAGAGATGTGATTTTTGTAAAGCCTCAACTTAGATGAAGTTGACATATTGTTCCAACAAACTTATTTTGACTTCCTACCTGGATCGAACCTACTGAGGCCATTGAGAAATAGAAATCGATGTCTGGTGGTAATGTAAGAAAGAAAATACAGTATGGAAC
The DNA here is from genome assembly GCA_000404065.3 of Pinus taeda. Classification (NCBI taxonomy): domain Eukaryota; kingdom Viridiplantae; phylum Streptophyta; class Pinopsida; order Pinales; family Pinaceae; genus Pinus; species Pinus taeda. The sequence continues at coordinate 15,507 of APFE031360033.1, read as the reverse complement.
TTGCGGATTAGAGCTCCTTAGAGCTAGCTCCCATGGAAATTATTCCACTGTATTATTTCCACCCAATAGGATACGTAGCTTCCCAAGTAGTACTTCCTAACTACAATTAGTATATTTCCGTATTCCCTAAGTAAGATTGCATATTCAGATTACCAATTACAATGGCACAAAGTGAAACGTATAGATGCGATATCGCATAGTATATTGTATATTGTTGTATTTATTTCTTGTTACATACCAAAGGACAAGTGTGGAATTATTCCCCTTAAGGACCCATCCCAGGCTACGTGATGGGCTATTGGCTGGACCAGCTGGCAAGGACAAGTGAAACATAGATATGCAACACGTAGATATGCTAGTTGTTAGGGTAATTGGTGCACCTCACAGTGGGGACTACTTTTGTGTGCTCTCCGCTCATACCAGCGAGCAGCATAAGCATAAGCATCATAATCAGATTCCACTCAGTATTCGTACCTAACTCACTCTGTCGGGATGGGGTAATGAATGAACGTATGGCTTCACGTAGACTTCACTTCTATGTAGCGGATTATAGCGGATTCTAGTTTCTCCCGTAGGCATTGACTGGCAGTGAAGAGTAGTACCGGCATATAGTGAATCAACACCTGGAAATCATAGGATAGGGATTAGTTCCATGCCTCCTTAGTTCATGTTTGACTACTCGGTTCGACTACTAGGCTAAACTACTAGGAATTACCTGCAATGTCGGCTATTGACCGTGGCTACATGGTTAAATCAATATATCATATGTAACCAAGAATGTTTATTCTGTTTTCACCAATGGGGGAACTTATTGATCCTTCCTCTCAGCTATGGAAAAGTTACGCGTAGATATGCGAGTTTGGTCGAGCCTCTCAATCTTCAACATCCTAACCCTAGGGAGTCAACTTCCGGAAATGGCCTCTCCCTTTTGGTCGAGCTTGCTGTCGCATCCTAGTTCAGGCAGAACAAAATCCAGTTATGTTCCCCGTATGGTTTATTGAACCCATCAAAAATAGGTTTTTACTAAGGATGCGTAAGCAGGCTCGACCAATGGGAGAGGCAAAACGCCAAATGGTCAAGGTTTTTCAATATCTGGTCAGAAAAACAAACAACGACTGGGCTTGGGGCTCTTGGCATGACCACCCTTACTTACTTACTCACCTCACTCACAAACTTACTGGGCACGTAGCAACATGAAGAGCTCTAGTTCCTCCCCATAGAGAAACTTCCATAGCTGAGAGGAAGGTAAGAGATGTTATCCAAGCTTATTGAGTTAGCTTATCGAGTTAGTTCCTCGAGTTACCACTATATTATATACGAGTTGATTGTTTACGTATTGTACGAAAAGATATATTGACCAAGATTGATAGCAAAGGAATGACTCTTCTATTCATTATGTATTAACAACGGTTGGTTCTCATCCTATTTGTTGTGCCGGAACTGGTGACAATACTCGAATTGATATGATCGCCTTATTTCTTTCTTCCATCCTAGTATGCATGGGGGCCTGCATATTAACAATTAGCTGCATTCTGAACCCCTTGGCTTCGCACTGGGCTGTGTCAGCCTTCAGAGGGAGAAAATGGCAATGATTCTCCCCCACATCTTGTAGTAGTCTTACCATCATTCCTTGCAAGCTGAAAGATTTTCTTAGTTCCTGCTAAAGCATATGGGTTGGTTGCCCTGCCCTGGTCTAAAAGGAGAGGAGCGGCTCAAACCGACGATGATTGATCATGCTCTGAGCCATTTCTTCTTGTGTTCTCACCCATTCGAGGGTTTCTGTTCTGTCGTTGCCATTCGTCTCTATTCCCTCTGGGCGGGAAGTTGAAAAGAAAAGGAGTACAGATGGGAGCATCGAACTGAACCTGCTCTTTACAAGGTATTTTAGGATATAAAGTAGGATATGTATCATCTAGAGGTAAAAACCTGGCTTCTAGCGCACGATTCTTCCGTTTTTGATGGCTCGTACCGATAGACATCCTCCCAAAATGAGATAACAAGTTGATTCCCTAGGTTTGGCTCCCGCCCAAAGCTACATTGAAAAAGAAAGCACTTTGGCGAGACCCAGATTTATGATTCTTTCCCATTCCTCTATTTCATTCCAGTGCTTCCCAGCCCAGTAGGAATGAACGATTCAATCTATTTACGTATTAGGTATAGTGCCAAACTTCTTATTACCACCCAACCCAAATTCAAAGATAACCTCCTATGATTTAGATGTCTGACTTCACTCCTTCCTTTTCTTCCAGGCAAGCCACATCCATCCAGAACACCCAGGCCCGTAGATCCACTTGGCTTGGCCCTGCCCGATCTTGGGTAGTCTCCTCTCATAATAATAAGCAATAAAACCGATTGATAGAAGAGAATAGGACTCGACCGATCTCTTCAGCCAGCTTTTGTTCCTTCCTTTATTTATGTCCTCTCGTTGAGGCAATGAAATCAAGGTCCCGGAGGGGCTTGCGCTTCCTAGTGCAAGGTTGACTGTTGTTCTGATCAAGGCCTTTGAACCCAGGGGTTGAGATATCGATTATTTGTTGCAGCTAGAGGGAATACAGTCTCAGTCTTTTCCAGTAGTACAGGTTGACAGCTATATGCCCATGGATCCAAAACAGAGTAGTGCCAACTATGAAGACAATTCGAGTCATTCACCCAGCTATCTCCTTCAAAAGGAATCGATCTTCTAACTCCACCTCTGTAAGTCGAGGTTGCCCCCGTACCCCCTCATTATCAGCTCTCGTTCGGGTCTTTCTCAGACTTAGATGGCCATCAAAAAGAAAGACTCTTAAGTGTCGATATCCAATCATTCGATCACTTCACAATCCGTTAATAGACAACTCCTCGTGCCAGGGATGGCAGGATCAATGGCTTTCCTTTACCTTTTCCTTTGCTTCTGCTGGATCTACTAGGACTAGGTGGATGTATTTCTCCCTTACCCGTCTTCTCTTTACCCTATACCTTATTATTCTAGTCTACCACATATTAGATTCTAGGTATCATGTCCCCACCGAGGAACGAAGTGAGACAAGTCTGGAATTTGAGCCAAACCTTCCCTTATCAAACCCTAGGACTTACTGACCAATTCATTCCACCAAGAAGATCAATATAGTACAGGATGAGTACAGCATCTATATAACCCTTACCCTTATCTTACCTTTACTTAAGAATTATTCCGGGTATCACATATAAGATTCTGGGTACCGCGTATCTCTATCACCTATTTGGTTGGTCGAGCCTTTCTAAATATTAGAATATATGAGGGTGAGCCTGTCGAACTCTCGACCAATGGGAGAGGCATAAAAACCTTTTACTTATGAGCATCCACATGACTGGTTAGATACTTTCACTTACTGCCCTGCGCCTTATCTCCTTGTCCGATAGCTAGGACCCCAGAGAACCTATTAAGGCACTTACTGATGGGTTGAATTATATCCCTAAGTGGGTATAGGGCCAACCGAAGAGAGATACCGAGAATATATAAGGCCAGGACCTGTAGCTAGGACCTTACTATGCCTTATCTCCAGCGTTATGGAGTGGGTGTCTTCTCCTTATGCTATCCCTAGTTACCGAAATGGGATAGGTCAATACGTTATAGATGAGTTACTGGTTGTAGTCAAGGGCCAGATAATTGAAGGAATAAATAAGGTAATGGCTCATCCCATATCATGCTTATTTAGTTGTTCTTTCTAGAGATAACATAACAGCCCCAGACATGAACGACACTCCATAGAATGTAAAGTAAGTTTCATTTAAGGACCTCCCTAGGTCCATCCTAGGTTGATGTAGCGTTTGAAGGGTTGATTATGATTGATCGATTGATCGGATTGATGGCGGCTGTGATCGATCGAACAACGGTGACATATGACATATATATAATGAATGCATGAATCAAGAGTGCATGAATGACTAGCTTGGAATGCATGAATGGCCAGATCAATGGTGACATATCTTTTCGACTGCATAAATGGCTAATTGTATGAATAGAAATTTGAGTTGAGCAGCTACGTATATCAAATTGGAACCGCATGCTCGAAGGATGATTTCTATACTCATCAGTGTCCTAGCTTGCCCAGTTTAACAGATGGTCGGGGCGAGTGTAGGTGCTATTGGTTATATCGCTGATAGTCTCACTCTTGGGACATTTGTTCTGTAGGAGGGACGGTTGGTGAATTAGCTGAATGGCCAATTTGTCAAGCTCTCGAATCGCTGTGTCAGAGTCGAAGGGCTTAATGTCTCTGGTAATATGGATAGGATGCTCCAAGGCTGGCTACTTTACGAAATTACTACCATACCATATGACTTTCCTTGAAGGATACTTGAGCACCGTATGTTAGGAGCGGTGGATGGGGATGGCTGGGATGGATGGTTGGAATAGGCCACCTTTCATTAGTTCATTTCCCTTATATCAAGGCATATAATTTCTCGTCAATACGCCACCCTTTCACTTTTTCATTTACCACTTCAAGTCCACCTTCGTCATGGGGGAATGAACCAGCTACTCAATACTTTTTCCACCTCCATTTTGGGGGCCCTACCCCATTTGATAGCACTCACTCATCCCTCTCCCTAACGGTCGAGCTACTTAACGTAAACTCACTTATCCTTCTCTTTGGGTTCTTAATTTCCCTTTCTTTCCCGTCTAAGCCATATGCTTCCTCTGCTAGGGGTGCTGAAACAACTAACTAAGATGTTGCTTACTATCTAGGTATCAAAGAAATTGAATGCTTGAATTAATAGTGCAGAGGCACCCCTGTAGGTGAAGTGAAGATATCTCTGTATTCTTCCACATACACTGCTGAGTCATCAGCTTAATCTACTGGGTCACCTGCTTTCTATGCTACTTGAGCCTATGCCTATGCCTTTTATGGTTCTAATGATGGATCAACTGGTTCAAGGTCAACAACTAGTGATGTTGTTGGTTCAATAGGTGCTGCTTAAGCTACTAGATTGACTACTACTGCTGGTGCTCGTTCCACTGGATCTACTATTGTTGCTGGTTCTACTGGTGCTTCAACTACTGAACCAACAACTACTTAGTCTATAGAATAAACAACTGCTGCATCAAGGGCTGCTTCTATTAGTGTAGGTGCTGCTACCGGATATGCTGGTGTTGGTGCTAGGCCTACTGCTATTGATGCTTACTTAGCTACTGGTTATGGCTCTGCCTATGCAGGGTATACTGATGGATCTAAGCAAGGTGGTAGTGGGTAAACTACTGATGGATCTACTGATGCATATACCCTGGCTTCTGTTGTTGGATCAAGGTCAACTACTAGCTATGTATCTTGAACAGAATCTACAGCTTAATCGACTGGTTCAAGTGGATCATAAAGGGCTAAACCACCATAAGCAAAAGCATAACCAAAATAATAGACTAAAGCAACTGTTGGATCGAATATCCGGTGGTGTTGTGCTTGGAACTAGCTCTACCTATGCTATTGGTGCTGCTTTCACTCAGTCAACTGCCTCTCCCATGGCTATTGGTGGTTCCAGGTCTTTCTCTATAAACTATGAAAACTCTGACTCTGGTTCTCTATATGAGGGATCTCATTCTCTTTCATATGGGTATGACTGATTCATCGACTAAAGAATAAATAGCTAAAGATGCAGGAGTAGTTGATTGATCAGGTTGAAGAAGTCAATTATGCTTTTTAGTAAGTTGATCTAGCACCAAGAGCACCAATGGCACCCGTAGCTCCAGATCTAGTCCCAGTTGTGGATGCAGGAGCAGTAGAGACAGAGACTTCAAAACCGGAAGATTAGGGAGGACCAGTAGCTTAGCCAGTCCCAGAGGAAGGGAGGAAGCATCATTTTCCGAAGTTTGGTACATATTCCTCTCTGCATATATTATATATGTCATTATGTGGCATCAAATCAACTGGGAAATCAGTAGGTTCTTTAGTCCTATTTCTTCCCCTCAAACACAAAAAACCAATCAATTTAGACCCCATTCCACCATCGTTCACGACTTGAATCTAGCATCCTATCCGACAAGCCATACCCCCTATACTTCTCAATAGACCTACCTACCTCCAATCAACTAGATAGATTAGAGTTTCGATTCTTCCTCTAGTAAGCATCTCCATTTCATCCTTTATTAATTGCCAATTCCCTAGTATTTGTTCCGTTAAGAGATGAGTGCTTTTTCTTTTACGCTATGCTTAGGAGATGGGATGGTATAAAGTGTGAATGTGGGATGTTATTTCATGCCCTGGGTGGGATGGGATGACAGTGTGCTGGATCTGTATATGTTGTTTGCTTAGGATGCCTATCTGTATGAAAAAAGGTGGGTAAGTGTCATTCTTGCTGTAATTACATCTATGGGAGGGAGGGTTAGCTGTCGGAATAAGTAAGGTAGGAATAAGACATCAACAAGAAAGAGAATATTCCTGGCCCATCCCCTGTGAATGAAGGAAGGTGTGTATATATAGGAGCTCATTCTTTCTGAATAAACTAATTTCATATTAGGGTGTCACGTAATTAACTCATACAAAGAAGGCCTACCTTTGAGGGCCATCAGGTTGGTACGCAAAAAGGGTGTCCGCCAACAGACATGCAAGGGGATTTTACCATATACAAACTACTACCACAATAATAGCCTTCATAGTTTCCATGACTACTAACAAGTTGGGGACATCACTAGTACTATTGTCAAAACGAGGGGAGATGACAAATTATATTAAGCTTACATCCCCACCATTACACCTTATACCCTATACATCCACTAAGGAGAGTATTCACGTTATATTGCAATCCATACACCTTACATGCAATCTTAAGGGGTCTCCCACCACCGATTAGAAGCATTGACAATACACCTAGCCTTCCTACTTATGTACAACATTATGAACATTCCTACACACTGAACCCACTTTTTCTCATAATAATGAGTTGATGCCACTAATATGAAGACCTACAGGCTACTAGTGTAAGTATCATTCCTACCTGACATACTCCTCTTGGTCCCCCTGAGGGAATATATAGAGCGCTCACCTGAGTGAGCGGAGGTGAAGGGGCCCTCGCCTGACGATAGGAAGGTGAAGCTAACGCATATAATCGAATTCGTGCTTGGTAGTGTCAATCAACTCATTCAAGTACCCAAGCCCTCCATATGCAACCTTCTTTCTCTCACCTCCCTCACTCAAACCTTTCCCTCACCCGATAAAGCACTCGTTAGATTGATAAGTGACCATCGATCCTTGGCCTAGGGGTGGTTTCTAGAAAGCTATATGGGCGAGTCAGTCTTGGGTGGTCCCCGTACTCGGCCGGAGTAAGTTAGTAGATTTGTGCTGGTTATTCGGGGTAATGAGCAGCCGCGGTTTCAGCACGGAAAAATATGTATTTTTTTCTAGGTTGGATAGGGATGATATCAAGGAACCCGAGGATGCTACCTAGAGACTAATAAAACGACACTTTTTGATCAACATGTGTTGACCCATCGAATAAGATTCGAGATGTTTTTGTCTAATGTTGAATAGCAATGGAGCTGGTTCTCATCATCGACTGGAGGAGACACTTGGCTGGAGTTGAGACATGAACGAGGCTAGCCTACTTGTTGATTCGCCCTGAAAAACAGAAAGGTTCTTGTTAGATCTGATATTTGGAGGTAAACTGACTCATCGTGTTGACTGCAAAACAAATATCTGGTCTAGTGTTGACCAAATACATCAAGGAACCAATCAGCTACCTGTACAATGTGGGATCCACCAACTTGGAATCTGAAGCATGAAGATTCTTCCAGTTGGTAATCATCGGTGTCGACATGGGTTTACAATCCTCCATGTAAAATCTGCCAAGGATGTCCACAATATACTTCCCCTGCCCCAAGAAGAAATGCCCCTCCTCCTACCACACCTCCAAACCCAAAAAGTAATGCATCAAGCCAATGTCCTTCATCTCAAACTTCGCCACAAGATCTCTCTTGTAGTGCTCTATGAGTCTCTCTGCACCTGTAATGACCAAGTCATCCACATACAACACCAGAATGAGAGGCTCCTCACCTATCACAATATAGTAAAGGTTCGGATCTACCTCACTCTTTGTGAAACCCATCACCTGCAAGTATGTATCTATCCTGGAGTACCGAGCTTTGGGAGCTTGCTTCAAGCCATAAAGGGCCTTCTTCAGTCTGCACACATGGGACTCCTTCCCATGCACCTCAAATCCCTGTGGTTTCTCAATGTACACCTCCTCCTGTATGAAGCCATTGAGAAATGCAGTCTTCACATCCATCTAGTGGATCTTCTAACCCATCTCTGCTGCTATCGATATAATGGAGCAGATCAAAGTATATCGAGCCACGAGAGTAAAGGTCTCCTCATAATCAACTCCCTCTGCCTGGGAGAACCCTCTAGCCACAAACCTCGCTTTCAATTTCTCAATGTTGCCATCTGCAGCATGCTTTACCTTGTAAAGCCATCTGGAAGTAACCATGGATTTGCCCTCAGGCCTCAGCACCACCTCCCAAACATAATTCTTCATGATAGAAGAATACACCTCCTACATGGCCTCTCTCCAGACCTGCTGGCTAGCTGCCTCCTCATAGCTAGAAGGCTCAGAGTCAAGGATGCTGATAGCCATTGCCATATAGCTACAAAACCTCTCAAGTGGTCTACTCTCTCTGATTGGTCTCTTAGGCTCAGCAACAGATGTGGCATCTCTCAAGGTGTCCTGAAGCCACTTGGGCTTCCTCTTCCCTGAGCATAATTCTCACATTGGAGAATGAAACTCCTCCTCATCATCATCATCAGGAGCCTGAACTCCTGACTATCTTTGTGTTGTCCTCCTGCCTGCACCTGAACTTGTAGAAGCTGAGGTACCGTGTGAACTGTCCATCAGTGGACTCTCTAGTGAACTGCTCTGTGGACTGCTCTGCATGCTTCCTGAAGAACCACCCCTCTAGCTCAGCGAGCCACTGCTCACTGATGGACCTGACATCATCATAGATGTACCTCCAGATCCTCCTGATCCCTGCCCACTAGATCCTTGCGACTGACTCAACTACTGTTGAGGATCTGGCTGATCCAGATACTCTAACTCCCATGACCTCCTAAAGGCCATGTCCTCCTCGAACTTCACATCCCGCCTGACAACAACTTTCCTCTGTGCAGGAATGTAAATCTGAAAGGCCTTTGAGGTCTCACTGTAGCCCACAAATATACCCTTCTCTGCGGTGGGCTCTAGTTTGGTCCTCTTCTCCTTGGGTATGTAGGAGTATGTAATGCACCCAAAAATATGAAGATGACCAATATCATGGTTCTTCCTAGAAATAGCCTCCTCTGGAGTCATGTGCCCCAAGGCACGATGCGGACTCCTGTTCTTCAAATAAACAGCTGTGTTGCAGGCCTTTGCCACAAGAACAATGGCAACCCCTGATCATGTAACATGGCTTTGGCAGCCCCTCCGATGGATTTGTTCTTCCTCTCCGCAACCCCGTTCTGTTGGGTGTTGTAAGGAATAGTGAACTCCCTCCTAATGTCTGCTTTCGCACAATAGTCAAAAAAATCTCAAAGGGTATACTCTCCCCCATTGTCCGACCTCAGGGACTTGATCTTCTGACCTGTCTGTGTCTCCACAAGAGCTCTAAACTCCTGAAACCACTTGAAGACCTCACTCTTGGTCTTCAAGAAATAATCCTCCTGGAGTGATCATCAATGAATAAAACATAGTACTCATATCCACTCAAGGAAACATGAGACATCCGACCGCTCACATCGGAATGAATCAAATCAAGTATCCCAGTCGCTCTGATGTCACTGCTGGGAAAGGGGAATTTGGAAAACTTGTCCATCGCACATCCTCTGCAAGTATCAAATTGATCAGTACTGAAATCTGGCACACTTGTAGTGATCTCCCACAAGGTCCTCAAAGCTCCATGATACATATGCCCCATCCTGCGGTGCCAAATCTCACACAGCTCAGAACTGCTAGCTCTGCTGTCAGTACTACTGCTCAATGCCAAAAGGGGTTGGAATGCAAACTTGTACACCTTTGCATGGCGTACACCTATCACTCTATCTGAATCAACTGGAGTGCCCTTGGGATACATCAACACCTGTCCTCCCCTGAACAGTACCTCATATCCTCTGTCCTCCAAAGCTAAGATGGATATGAGGTTCTTCCTCATCCCTGGCACATAAAGAACATCTGACACCTTCAAGAGAGGTTTGGACTCTCTCTGAAATGTCAATGTCCCTACACTGACTACTCTAACAACTCTGTCATCACCGAGTACTACCTCTATATCAGTGCCACTCTCTGAAAGCTCTGAGAAGTACTCATGGACTCCTATCATGTGACGTGAAGTCCCACTTTCCACATACCAGATACCCAAAGATGCTCCGTTAATTGAGGGAAAAGCATGCTCCCTCTGAACTTGTGTGGCAGGTGATCCTGCACTTGAGGACTCACATGCAATAAACCCAAACTCCCAGTCAAAACAATCTACAAAGTCCTCAAGCTCTGCTGAAGCTGCCATGCTTTGGTTCTTCCCCTTCTTCTTCTTCTTCTCTGGACACACAACTGCATAGTGTCCCATCTTTTGACAATTCCAACACTTCACCTTGGAATAGTCCTTCTGTGTGTTACCCTGTTTACCTTTACCTTTGCCTTTGCCCCCACCATTGCTTGTGGAAGCCTGCTTCTTCCCTTTTCCTTTCTTTCCTCCTGCCAATAGTGCTACATCCTCATCCTGTTCAACTCGCTTACCTGCCCCAAGCTGAACTTTCCTGATCTCTATCTGAATACAATCATCCCAAAACCTCTCCCATGTGGGAAGGGTCTCACGTGCACAAACCCCATCAGAAAAGTTAATCCATGAACGGGGGAGGCCATTCACTGCAATCCGCACCAACTCAGTGGGTGGAATGACCTCTCCAATTGTTGCCAACTCATCTCTCACATTAGTAATCTTTGTGACATATCCAGCTGCACTATCATTACCCATCTTAATGGTCTTCAGCTTCTTGTTCAGGACCATTTTCCGATTCTCATTGGTACTTGGTAGATATTGGTCAATGTTGTCCACATCTCATAGGCATTTCTCTTTCTTCTCACATGAGGAATGCAATGGTCTTTGACTCCATCTAGAATTAGTTTCTTACCCTTGTTGTTCTTTTTATTATAAGCATCCAACTGAGTAGCATCAATAGGCACAACAACAGGGTTCTGTGTGTATACACCATAATGTCCCAGACTTCTGCCTCCTCAAAGATACTCTGCATTCTCTCCTTCCAAACACTGTAATTGGTATGCCCATCTAACCTATCCTCCACCCTCAATCCCAATGACATCCTGCTGTCCTAAAACTGAAAAATAGCACTGATATAGTAAAGATAAAGCTGATGTTTTTGAAAAATCAGCTTGCTGGAATTTTCTGAGTGAAAAATCAGCAGGCTGTAACTTTCCTCCTTGCTGTCCCAAACTGCACTTCAACACTCAAGCTCTGATACCATGTAGAAATTTCTCATTTCCCACCCCAGTTTTCAGTTTCACCTTATTTATCCAAAATAGTTAAATGCCCTTTCCCATATCCATACATTCAACAATTGGAAAATAAATTTTGCTGAAAACGCAAATTCTGGAAATATTACATAATGCTAGAAAATGTAGAAATAAATATCAGCACATACAAAAAGTCATTCAACACATTTAAACATAGTGATTTTTGGTCAAAGTGACCCTGGAAAAACCCCCTACAACTCTTGGGGAAAACCAATTCGAAAGCTCCTTCTTATTTCTGGAAAATGCTTTTTACAGTGAGAGAAATATTCAGCAAGAAAACTTTTACAACTTATCTCGTTTTCCGTGCCTCATAGCCAACTGGAAAAACTTGCAAACAACAAAACAGAACAACAATAAATGTTGTACAGCCTCCTCGATTTTTGTGCCCAAATTTTAGCCTTAAGCACTGCTGTACGGACTGCCTAGAAAAGCATGCAAGCTTCCATAAATGTTGTTATATGGTTTTCCTCGATTTCTGTGCAAAAAATAGTAATACATCTGTATGGATTTCTACCTAGAAAAGCATGCCAAGGTACAACCACTTGTTGTACGGCCTCCCTTGAAAAAAAACATGCCAACAAACTTCAAATTTTCTGCTCCTCGATTTTTGTGCTAACTTGCTGTACGACCTCCTTGGAATCTGAACCAAAACTCTTGTATGGCATTTCTAGAAAATCGTGCCCAAAATCTGCCTTTCACTGTGTGCTAACTCAACTGTACGGACTTGATGAAACGCTGCCTTGGAATGTGTGCGAAGCTGCTGCCTCCTTCTCCTCACTGTCCAGAAATCTCCCTTGCTCTCTTGCTCTCCTTCTCTCAATCTGCTCATGAAAGAATAAATTGACTTTTTCCTCATTTCCCTCCTTTAATCTAACCCTAAGTGACTTTTGGGGAATCCCTAAATCCAAGGGCTGAAATAGATTGAGATCTAGGGCTGAGATTAAATGCGCATTTAAATCTCACTTTCTATTTTTTAATTCACCCCACTTTAATAAAGACCCACTTAGTCATTTATGTCCAAAGTCACTTTTCCTTTCTAATTTTACATTGACTTTATTAAAGTCACTTTAAAATTAGACTTGAGTAACTTTATCACTTAAAGTCACTTTTAAATTAGATTTGACTTTATAAAAATTATAAAGTCACTTTAGGAGAAAATTTAAATTCTTTTGGACACTTTTCCCTAGGCCAAAGATGAAAGCCTTAGGGAACCACCTGTCCTCCAGTACCAAATTTCAATAGTTCTACAATGTCTGGGGTGCACCATTTCGGCAACCATTCCTCCAAGACATTGAAAATGGCATCGTCAGTGGCTACAAAGTGGAGCTTTGTCGACTACTTCATCGGATCCTTGAGCGCCCTGATATATATGTTGTGCATGTCTTCCTTAAATTCTACAAAACTCTACAGACTGTTGTAAACTATGGGTGACAACGCAACTTATGGTTGATCCAAATTCAGATGTTCATCTCCATGAGCACTCAGAAGATCTTTTTTTTGCGTATCCTTGTAGCATCCTTCATCGCCCAAAGCGATGCGTACTTCGCGGCCTCTGGTAAATCTCTGTCAATTATGGGGAATTGACTGTCCTCTGGCAATTCCCTTGCTACGAGCACTATGGACAGCAATAGCCCTGCATAGTGGAAGGTTTTACCCTGCTCCTGAGCTTCACTGCAATTTTCTAAAAAATTTGTGCAGAGGAATTCGAACTAGTTAAATTGGACCCCCTCCACACACTTGTTGGCTAGTGCGACCACTAGCACAGGTACCTCATCTACGCGGCACTTGCGCATAACTTTTCTTGTGAGGATTTGGGTTGCCACGCGTACTAATTTATCCTTGATGCTGGAGATGGCATAACCCATCTTCTTTTTTTCCAACTTGTACTTCTTCTTGATGGCCTTCGCGATGGCCAAATCACTGCCCTTCCCTTCCAATATGGCCTTCCCTTTTAGCGGGGGGACATAGGCACGTAATTTTGTCACAGAGTGCCTAGGTTGAGTATCCACCTCCATGCTTTCATCTTATTCTTCTATAATGGTAAGACCCTACAAATCTTCTTCTTCTTTTTCTGTTTCTATAGTGACATCTTTCCCTTTCTCCTCCATTGACAGTTTGTTGCACAACAGGTTCCGCGAGGACACGCATACTAGAGCCATTGGTTGTTTATCCTTCTTGGGTCTTGGTGTGTGCGGTGATTTCGGGATCTCTACCACAATCTCGGTACCTTTTGGAACATCCCCCACAGTTAGGGCCTTCGCTGCTTCGCCAGCGGTCACCTCTGCTATCTCCATACCATCTTTGGTTGCTGTCATTGTATCTATGCAACAATCTATCACACGCGAATTTAGGGGCTTAATCAAAACTCAGCTCACAACACTCAAGGCTCTGCTCAATCGCTCAATTGAAAACGACCAAGTGTTGTTTTCTGGGTAGCCCTTTATATTTTATAGTACTTTTTGCATTCAAATTCGACCGTTCCCCACAATTTTGGTTCATTAATGCTTTCTTGGCAGCATATTTTCTCGAATCTTGCTCATAAATCGCGTCTTAAATGCCTACCACCTACTCCGTTTGGCCTCAAGTCAAGCATCCCATCATGAATAGTGACTTCAATGGTCACTTTCTAGCAAACCCACGCGATAGCACAACCCCCTGTGTGTGGTCACAGACCTCGTGACTCTTTGCTTCTGCCGCATCTCCAATATCGTGCAGCTCCCAAGCAGAATAGTTTATAGTCCCGCACTCCCTTCCAACTACTTGGAACACTAAGGTTGTCCTTCCCTTGGCTATTCAAGTGGTCTCACCACCCGTGTAGAGTTCCATCCTGTCTTCCATCATTGTTCTTGGAGAATCCCCACCTTGTATTGTTACGGTCGACATTGTGCACTTCACCATTTGCAACGTGCTACCCTGGTCAATATGCTTAGCAATATGCGGTCCAAGCCAAGGCATCAGACTAATCAATTTGTGGCAATATGCCTTAACCCTGTCATCGGGATCGCATGTACCATGTCTTACCAGTCTAGTATTTTTGCCGATAAAATCTTTCATTATTTCGTCCTTCATATTCTTGACCTCTATGTCCATTAAAGCGCTTTTCTTCCTTAACTGTACCCTTTCTTCTTCAAGTTCGTGGAGTCTAAGGTTTCCCTATTGGATTTCTTCCTCAAGTCCCACGTGTTCTGTTTCTTGTAGTTGGGTGATCCCCTATTTCCTGGATTCATGAACCATCATATCTACAAGTGCTACTATGCATAGATGGTGAGCTCTAGTATTGCAGAAATAATGTTGCAACTCCTGGGGCTTCCTTCTTTACTTTTATCAACCTAGTAGTTCATAACAAACTTGGAAGCAATGGTGTTGTATGCACAAGTATTAGCTCTTATTGTAGGTTGTCACTTGATCGGCTGGCGCAACTTTGCTAGGAGCTTAAGCCAACTTCTATGAGTTCTCAGAAGAAGCTTTAACTATGATGGAAGGAAACTAACTCTACAGGGGCTATTCTACTTGCAGAAAGAGAAGGAAAACTGAAATGAAATGTAAACCCTAGCAAACCCTAGTGTACTCACTAACCCTACTTTTGCAAGAAAAGAGATGGAAACTACTGAAATGGGTGTCATTAACTACTGAAAAGGTAAATTTCATTTATTCAAGCTACTTCTGAAGAGAAATGAGAAGAAGTCATCTTTTTGTACTTTTGAGTATCTTTATGTGGAATTATTATGCTTGTGATTTGACTGGTTTTGACTGTGTAGAGGTATGGTGGCAAAGTAAGATGGAGTTGGCTTTTGCAGAAGGTGAGGAAGGTGTGGCGAGGTCCTAAGAAGCCCCTAGTACCCTTCTGAAGACTTCCATTGTGATCAGACTTCGAAAAATCACTCACAGGAAATTCTACAAGAGGCTGCAAGGGATCTACAGGAGGATATACAGGGGGAGGCCGAAAGTGGTTTTTGGAGGTTTGAAGGTGGAAAAATGATGGGAAAGAGGAAATGAAGGCTGGATGAA
>APFE031360028.1:0-23315 GCA_000404065.3 Pinus taeda | reverse complement strand
CAGTCCAAGAGACCTTGGGATGTGAATCCCAACGGTCACCAAATGTACTATAAATGTATATCAAATTGTTAATAAAATTGTATCGCATGCTTTATCTTTCTCATATGTTCTCGCTGTCCATGTCTGTTTAACAATGAATTAGGCAATTTCTCTTCATTAGTAACTGCTTGTGAGCATTTTTACTTCATTACATTAGGATCTTCTCTTTGCTTCAGTTATTAGTGTTCCTCTTCATCAAACAACTACCAATGCATAAAAATAAATAGACAAGAGACAGAAAGTAGGCTATGAGCCACAGCCAAAACCTCTCACTCTTTGAGAGGAAAACCCACACAAATTCTTCTCATAGAGATTCAAATGGATGAATACCAAGACCAAGACCCTTGACCTATTAACCATTCCAAGACCAAGACACTAGTTCTCTTGACTGTTTTGTTCCTGACTCCTCTTCCACTCCAACCTTCTTAGTATCAAGACATTATCGCTTTCGAGATCCTCTCACTGCCTTCATATCATGATGTCCTTCACTGTGAGACCTCGTTGCTATCATCTTACTTCTGAGATGGCACCGACCTCTTTCTCTTGAGATAACACTGATATCCTTCCTTTAAGGTAGCACTGAGACCTTGGACTGAGATCCCTTTGAATCACTTTTGTATGTTACTGAATTGCAACTTCCTTATAACACTGAACAACACTTCTCATTATAGTACCAAACTTGTAGCTTCTTCATAGAGTTGTAACTTATATACCCTTGTCTGAAACTATGATTCTCCGACATGACATCAAACTATTCTTTACTGGGATCTACAGTTTCCTTGTCACTATGCTTGGTTACCCAAATTCAGAGGGATCCGAATTCCTTCACTGTAATGGCATCTGAATTTCTTGATTGTAATTGTCCACCCGAATAGAGAGATTCGAACTTGATGACTGTAACCTCATTTTAAATTCAGAGAGAGATATCTAAATCACTACATTGTGGAAATTCGAAGAGCCTACCCACATATTTATAGTGGTTTGTCCCATAAATAAGCCGACCTATGCTTATCCGAATAGGTGTGTCTATTTGAGGTGAGCCGACATGAGTTTTCTCTCTGTTTTGAGGCCGACCTCAAGAGGAGGACTAGTGCTTGTCATTGGAGGGATTCTAGACATTTTCATAGACTCATATACATTGTTATATCCCCAAGAAGGGTTCTTCATACATGATATTAACTCTTTGACTTTAATGACAAATCCTAAGGCTCTCAATGGGAGCCATCTAAAATCTCTTGTTCATGAAAGCCATGAAGCAAACATTACAAAATAATTTCATTTTTTTTTTCATCATTTACAAAAATCACTATTACATGTCATTATGAAGATTGAACCTAATTACACTTTTCAACACTCCCTCTTAACTAGGGAGGTATTCATAACGGTATTTGGTCATTCTCAATTTGAAGAATTTCTCACAAGAAGAATCAGATTGGCAACCCATTTGTATAACACCATATCAACCAACATTGTTACATAACAAGGCCTTGACTAACAACTCTATCTCTCCGCAAGATCTGAGCTCAATGCTAGCGAGACCAATGATTTATAAACACTCTCATCATTGTCTCTCTCGGAACATACCCCACCCGGTTTCTCAGGGTGTGTTCCATGAGGACTATTATGTTGGGTGTGTGTTATATTCTTTCCACGACTAGCCCCACGTGCGGGGGGCCGATAGGTCCCCCTGTTCATTTTGCCGGGTGTAGCAGCCCCCCTTGTTGTGGGGTTTGAGGGGGGGCGGTAGCTCCCCTTTACGGGGTTTGGGGAAGCGCCCTGGGGATTTTTTTTTTGGACCCTATATTAGGTGGGCAGACCTACCTATGGTTTTGTGTGTGGTTTTTGCGCATGGTTTTAGGGATGATGGTTTTTTTCCCATCGTATTTTGTAGATTCAGTCAAGGGAACCACGATTATGTTCTAATCCAGGGTTAATGGATTGGGGTTTAAGGATGCTTCAACATGTATATATATGTATTGTAACATTGAAAGGAATATATTGAAAAATCAATTTGGTAGCCCCAGTTTTGAGATCTATTGGAAAATCTCTGTGTATATCTATTTTATGTTTTATGCTTTAGCCATTGCTTATTTTTTGTTTGTAGAATTCATATGCATGTAATTTATGTACGGGGTTAAAACCTACATATTCTTATATTGGACTCCCCAGTCCTCAAAGAATATCAGTTCTCCATGACTATTCTTATCTTGGATGCCCTATCTCATCCTCAAAGAGTATCAGATGCCAAATGATTACCCAATCCTCTCATTCTGTCTTCCCGAGTGAAGACCATAATGATGTGTCTATCTCTCCCTCTCAATTAGTAGGACATATCTATTCCAATAAAGGAATGTACCTAAGCTCCCTCTTGGCTTAGGAATTTCCAAGTTTCTTCTAAGTAAGAAACTTGTTTCTAGGCTCCCTCTTAATTAGGGACCTACAACAACTCCTCAGGTGGAGATGATGGGACAACCAGTTACTAGAATAACTCCTTCCTTCGATGTCATGAATTTATTTTCGTTATTTAGGAATCTTCATGTTTGGAACTTCTACATAGGGCATAGACCATCCATCACTTTCATTCACGAGTCAGTCATGTCATCATTCCTTTCATTAGAAAGTGATCCATCAGCCTACATTTGGGCTTGCTTCATGTCACGATACCTTCTCCATGTTGTCTTGTTCATAAGGATCTTACATCCTTCTACATGGTCCCGTGGAAGATATTCACAATTCTTCCCTTTGGGGGTCCTGCAAAAGCCCATCCAGATATTTGTTCAAAAATAATAAATGAACACTTAAATAAAAATTACCTTTGTGATGGTCTTTCATCATGACATCTTCAAGTTTGCATCAACATCATACATACACGTTTACATATCTCCCAAATATATCCATTGTCAAGGGTCTCCATCTTTTTCAGACTTCCATCAGAGTCTTCATATTTTTCCGGGAGATTTCCTAGTCAAATCTTCTAGTCCTCAGATGTTGATTGCCTTTTCCATGGTTGCATAGTCCATTATCTCTTCCTTCCTTTCTTCACACATTTCATTCCCAGGAACTTCCAATCAGAGTTCCTCTAAATCACTGTCAACCACCTCATTTTCATATGAGGACATATTATGTTGATTTCATCTAGTATGACCTATGCCTTCTTGCATCTTTTCGGAGGAGGAGATCCTTTCCCTTTGATCATGCTTCTCAAGATAGAAGTAGTGATCCATGTTACCTGCACCATACAACATGACATTATAGTATTGAATTCAAGTTTACATGCCTCATTTACCTTTAGGCCATCTAGGCTTCTTTTAGCAGCTTTCTTGATTGAAAAGAGCTTCAATCCATTGATTTGCTTCATATATCATCATACCATCATCCCATGAATTCCACATGTTGGATTTCTTGATGAAACACATGCTTTCACTCTAGATCGGTGAATCCTCCGATGAAGATTCCATCGGAGAATCTTGAGGATCTTGCATATCCCTATTTAGTAGATGTTTACTTTTGATGTATGATGAGACTTGTCCTGGATGATTTCTTCCCTTTCTTAAGTTTCCAATGAGGTTCTCAAGAGCTATATCCTTCATAGTTGACTATCAGAAATACTTCATGTTTCCTATGGTGATGTCACGATCTCTTACTTGTAATGCTTTTCTTTTTTCTTGGACTTCCTTCTTTCAACTTCCTCCAATTCTTCGGTGAAATGGACTTCTCTATCTTTCTTATTATTTCCCTTCTTAATCTTAGGACAATATTTTCTGTAATGTTCATAGAAATGATTCTTAGCTATTTTCTTCTTTCCTTTCGACAAATGTTTGAATACTTTTTTCGGTCAACCTGTCTTCTCCTATCTTGCATAGAGACCACACATTGTTGAACGGAATAAATTTCTTATCCTCAAAAATATTTGTTACCTTGTTTATCAGTTAGTGTATGAAGATGATCTCATCCCAAATCCTACAATGTGGATCTTATGACGATGACCTTTTATCCTTTGATACCTTCAATTTGTGTAGATCAAATCTAAGTGATATGACCTTCTTTATAGCATCTTCTGAGAATAGTTCTACCGAATTATCATATATATCTCTTTGATGTCTCCAATACTACTATATGAGGGGAACTTTGACTGATTTCATAAGAATCCCCTGAGACCTTTGATTTGTTTCCATGTATTGAGAGGATGCCTTTCCATTGATATGTTCAATGATTTCAGTTTCTGCGAGGACTATGCCTATCCTCCTTTTCCATGAAAGGAAGTTGATGACCCAACCAACTTATAGATCTCCTTGTAAAACGAAGTCATTTTACCAGATTTTGATTATAGAATAAAGATACTTACTTGTTAAGTGAAAATAAAATCTTCAACTTGATTTGATTGTTGATGATGATTAAGATGACTTTATGCTTCTCAGATGATTATTTTTAAGGATAAGGAGGTCCTTGCTTCAATGAGGGGGAGAATGCCTCCTTTTGGATGATATTCTTCCAACTGAAATACTTACTTCAATAAAGAGAAGATTTCTCCTTTTATGACAAGACATTTAGATCTAGCCTTTTATGGATGAACACCCTTCAAGATACTTCAAATTCAAATTGTTTGAGATTGGATCCCAAGAATGCTTCCTTGATTAAGCTAGGGATTTTTCTTCCTTTAAGATGAGGATGTAATCTTGATCTTAAATTGCTATTCTTGGATAAATAAAATTCAAGCTACCTTGACTTGTTGATCTCTTCAACTTGATTAAATGTAGGGTCTTTTTTGTCTCTTGATATGGCTTGAGGGTTCCACCAGCTTCTTTGTAGACTTCTTTGATCTAGGGTTATGATGCTTCCTTGAAGATCGTTGAACTTTTGCTTCGACTTGCTTTGATGCCATTCTTCAAACTCAATCCTTGAGTGTTTCTTTGACTAGATGCCCTTCCTTAACAATCACCTTATCTCTGATACCATGTTGAGAAATATAGTGCATCATGAATGAGGTGATTTCTCTTCATTATTAACTGCTTGTGAGTATTTTTACTTCATTAGATTGGGATCTTATCTTTTCTTAAGTTATTAGTATTCTTCTTCATCAAACAACTATCAATGCATAAACATAAATAGACAAGAGACACAAAATGTAGGTTATGAGCTAGGGCCAAAACCTCTGAATGTTTGAGAGGAAAACTTGCACAAATTCTTCTTATAGAGATTCCAATTGACGAATACTAAGACCAAGACCCTTGACCTATTAGCCACTCCAAGACCGAGACACTAGTTCTCTTTATTGTTTTCTTCTTCACTCCTCTTCCACTTCGACCTTCTTAGTATCAAGACATTGTCGCCTTTGAGATCTTCTCACTGCCTTCATATCGAGATCCCCTTTATTGTGAGACCTCCTTACTGTCATCTTACTTTTGAGATGGCACCAACCTCTTTCTCTTGAGATATCACTAATATCCTTCCTTTAAGGTAGCACTGAGACCTTGGATTAAGATCCCACCGAATCACAATTACATGTCATTATGAACATTGAACCTAGCTACACTTTTCAACATCGATATGCTACTCAAAGAGCTTGGAAGCATGAAGATGGGGGAAATGAGCAAGTGAAGGATTTTAATCATAAATTCAATCGTATATTGAATAAATTCCCCCCAGGAACGCAACCACACGATTCAATTACCATCAATTATTACACAACTTCCTTGCCCACCAGTATTACCCAGTTCGTAAAGAGAGCTACAAAGGTAACATTGGCACTAAACTTTGCAAAAGCTATCACCGTTGAGAAGGACTTGTGCACGATTGGGGTCATTACGAGCGATGAAGAATCAAAAGACTCCAAAGAGACTAGTAGGAATTCATAGCCTTCTTCAAGTAAGGACAAAGAGAAGAAATTATTAGACATTAAAAGCTTGACTAGGATGGTGAAGACGCTTACCAATGAAATTTCAGAACTAAAGAAAAGGTCAAGTGATACTTACACCAGCAACAAGCCTCCCAAGTCCTTCCCTTTTTGAAGGAACAATAGTAACAATAACAATCATCCCGCTAAGTCTGCGCAAATCTCAAATGTTGTGATGAACATAGAAAGCATCGACATGTAAAACTACTGTTCTTTCCATCAGGAATATCACCCAGAAAATACATTCCCCCAATGGAATCACAACATGAATGCTCTGACTGCCGACATTGTGGATACTCGATTGGCAGATGGGTAGACAAAAAAACGAAGGAAACAAAAGAATCTGTGAAGTCTGAAGAAATCAAAAGTGTTGGACATGCAGTAAATGCATATCACTGTATCTAAAATGCTGATAAGAAGGATACTGAAGAACCACCACAGAATGAGCCCCCTCCTTAGAAGAAAAATGATTGACACAATTTAAGAAGTAAAGGGCCTATATCTGAACAGGGATTGACTAGACAGAAATTGGAGCAATTGTTGAGAAGAATCTCGCCACTTGTCATTCCTGCTTAGAATGCACAGAGTAAGCCTGGAGAGGCAGCTAAGTCCAATAATACTTCCTCGAGTGACAAGAGTAATTCTAGTGCTCTAGAAGCATTGAATAAAGCCACCCCTCCAGATAGTTCAACATTGCACGCTATAAGTGAAACAATTGATTATAACATTGTGGAAGATGTGAAGAAGACTTGAGCCAATATTTCCATTTATGAGCTTACGAAGATCGCAAGACAACATGAACTTATTGTCCAAACCTTTTCACAACCTTCAACAGGCGATAAAGATTCCCCCTATCAAAATGTGTCAGGTAACTCTTTTGGTCATCTTGAATATGTAGTAAATGCTTTAACATTAGAAGATAACACTCTCTGCGTGTCATTTTTATTATTTTTTGAAATTTTTAATTATAATTTCCATAATTGTTTGGTCGACTCTAGTGCATCTGTGAATTTCATGCCGTTATCTATAACAAATAAAATAAATACAAAATGGGAGAAAATCGATGCACAAATTATTTAGATGGACAAGTCTCTTTTCTAAGCTATTGGTGAGCTTAACAATGTGCTTATCAAATTATCAAAAGATGATTGATTTCACCAATGTATAAATATTTTAATTGTGGACATACCAGAAGCTACTGGTGTACTACTTAGCAGAGTCTGGTCTAGCAAATTACATTGATATTTTGCAATAGACTAGTCACATTTGTGGCTTCCATATAAGGAAAGGAATAATTAGATTCGAGTGAATAGTGAGGCGTACATGAAACACACCATGACACCACTTAAAAGCCACAATGAACCTCTTGCTTTTGCTGATTTATTTTTTGGGAATTATTTTCTTGAAACTGACCTCAGGTGTTATCAGGCACAACCATCAACCATTCCACCATATACAGAGCTGGAATTCCTTCCTTGTTCTCCAGCTGGTGAAAATGAAACATGTAATACAAATGTAGATAACAATATTAATAGTAGTATAGGCAGTAGCTTAGTATCTCATAATGTTTGGAATTTATATTTTGATGGTTCAAAGATGCAAGACAGTTCGTGAGCAGGTTGTGTTCTTACAAATCCATGCAGTAAGAAGCATATCCTTGCATGTCGTCTGGAGTTTGAGTGCACCAATAATATTTCTAAATATAAAGCACTCATACTTAGATTAAAGAAAGATATTGACCTAAAGGTATAAATTCTAAAGAAAATTGGTGTCTCAAAGGTGGTCACTCGTCAGGTACAAGATACTATACACTGTGTTTCACTGCATCTTAAAAACTACGAGTAGGAGGTATGGCGTTTGATCAATCAGTTCAAAATTTTCAATATTATTTATGTTCCTAGGGTTATAAATACTATAGTCGATGCATTAGCAAATGAAGTTGCTAGGGTTTCGTCATTGAAAAATGGTTTTTTTTTTTGTTGAAATTATATATAAACCATATATGCTAGATAATGTCACTAATTTATGGGTTTTCAATGATGACCAACAAATACTACACTTTATGGATAATGTTGACGTATTCAAAGATGCTCCCATAGAGGAGGATGAGCACGATCAAGCTCTGTAGGAGGCGTCTAATTCAACAAAAGGAAGCACTATGCCTACGGGTGTGGTGTCCTTGGACAAATTATATTACTTGCAGAACCGATTTCGCGGGCCAACCAACACAAAGACTCAGATTTCAAAGTTAGCATCTGAACAAGTCAATTTGGGAACTCTCGAAGATCCAAAGTATGTGAAAGTTGATACTTCTTGTTCTCCAAAATAACGACAGACGTTTATCCACTTATTCAAAAAGTATCGTGATGTGTTCACATGGACATACGACGATTTAATGACTTATGACATTTGTATTATCCAACACGTCATCCCTATAAAAGAAGTGGTTAAACCGTTTTAGCAGACACTATAGAAAAGTCATCCAACACTAGAACCCCTTATATAGAAGGAATTAAGAAAGCTACTGGATTCTCGGATCATCTTTAAATTCATACATTCCATGTGGGTTTTCAATATGGTCCTAGTTAGAAAGAAGTCTAGAGAGATAATATTGTGTAGACTTCCGCAACCTTAATCAGGCTTCTGATAAAGATAATTATCCAGTGCCATCCATGGAGAAGATATTCTAGACAATATATGGGTATGAAATGTTTTCGCTACTAGATGGTTTCATAGGTTATATTCAAGTGCTAGTAGTAGAACTTAACCGACTGAAAACTATCTTCCGGACCAAATGGGGTACATTCGCTTTCAATAGGATGCCATTTGGACTTATAAATGCAGGTGAAACTTTCCAAAGAGAAATGGACATTGACTTCTGCGACCTTATAGGTCAGAGAGTTGTTGTTTATTTGAATAATGTTACTGTGTTCTCCAAGAAAATATGAGATCACATATGTCATCTGAAATAGATATTCGAGTGATGTCAAAAGCATGGGATTTATCCTAATCCCAAGAAGAGTGTCTTTGGTGTGTCCGAAGGGATCCTACTGGGGCACATCACAACAAAGAGGAATCAATATTGATCCTGAGAGGGTAAGGCTATCACACAGATCCCGTTCTTGGTGAATAAGAAAGCTATGCAGTCTTTCTGAGGGAAAATTAATTTCTTGAGAAAATTCATCTTTGACTATGCTCAAATATTAAAACCTATACAGGAGAGGACCAAGAAAGATGTAGTATACAACTGGGATAAATGGGAAAATGAAACTTTTGCTAAGATTAAGCAGGCTATTGCTGATGCAGCCGTGCTTTTCAGTCCATATTATGGCAAATATTTTCTGCTCTATGCATTTGCTTTAGATTCTTCCATTGTGGTTGTGCTGACTCTGAAAGATATTGAAGGAAATGAGTGACCTATCTCCTTTATGAGCGCTAGTCTACAAGGGTTTGAGTTAAATTATCCTGCCATCGATAAACAAGCGTATGCAGTATACAAGGCAGTTAGATACTTCAAGCCCTACATATTGAAATCTCACACAATCATATTCGTACTTCATCCAACAGTAAGAACATTGTTCGTGTAGCAAGAGATGGGTGAGAAGAGGTCTAATTAGATGACATATCTTTAGGAATATGATCTCGAACTTAAACTAGTTTATACCATAAAGGGTCATGGCTTATGTAAACTAGCCGCCAAAGTGAGAGATGCTCCTGAACAAGGTTTTTCAGGATGGGAGCAGAATATTGAAATGTATAATATTGAATATGTTCCTCAGTCCACATCTACAGCACCATGGTATGCCGATCTACAACAATTTCTAGAGCACAACACTTTTCCCTCGCACTTATCGAATAAACAAAAAAGAGAAATCTGTTTAAAGGAACTATCTTACCAATTGGTTCATGGAGTGCTTTTCCAGATGGACCATAATAGTGTTCCACTGAGGTGCCTTGAGATGCAGCATACAGAGAAGGTCTTGAAAGATTTACACGATGGACCGACAGGTGGCCACTATGCAGGCGACACTACAACACATAAGGTTATGAGGGCTGGTTATTATTGGTCCACTCTATTTAAGGATGCTCATTCTTATGTTCGCAAGTGCCAAGAATGTTAGAAATGCGCCGAACGTGATTAGAGGTCAGCCGCCCCACTGCTACCAGTAGCAGTTGAACAGCCATTCCAATAGTGGGGCCTTGATGTTATTCGAGAAATTTTTCCTCATTCGTCAAAGCAACACCGATATATCTTAACAATGACATATTACTTCACTAGGTGGTCAGAAGTAGTTCCTCTCATAAAAGTAAATGACCACGAAGTCATCCATTTCTTGCAACAAAATAGTATGACTGGGTTTGGCATTCCTATGTCACTTGTCTTTGATAATGAAACATATTTTCCATCATTAAAACTTTATGAATTCACATTAGAAAACGAAATTATATTGAAAGATGCATCTAATTATTATCAATAAGGAAATGGTTTGTTTGAATCCACGAATAAGAATCTTATCCTTATAATCAAGAAAATCATTTTCTCTTAATAAAGCTTTGACTAATGCTACTTGGGATGACTTTGTTAATCGAAAGCCTTCCCTTAGAACCTTGCCATACTTCCTGGGTTATGGTAAATAAGATATCTTTCCTCCGAACTTGTATCTTCCGACCTTTCAACTCTCTCAAGAGTCACAAGGTAAACCTTGCCTCCTTGTTTAGAGCATGATATCTACAATACTTAAACTTGAGGAAGAAAGGCACACGGCCAAAGAAGGATTTGCTGTACATCAGAAACGTGTAAATCGCTAGTTTGATAAGAAGTCCGCAGGGGAAAAGAGCTTTGATGTCAGTGACCTAGTCCTGAAGTGGGATAAACCCCATGAAGAAAAGGGGAAACAAACAAAGTTCCAACCTTTATGGATTGGGCCATTCATTATTGATGAAAGGGTCAAACACAATTATTTCAAGCTAAAATCATTAGGCTGGAGGATTGATCCCCTTCCTGTAAATGGTCAAGATTTAAAGCATTACTTAGAATAACAACTACAAGCTGCACTTCCTGTACGATTGTCTTGCTTCTTTTAATTTGTTTGTGTCCGTTGTTTGTCCATTATGTAAGTCGTTTCTTGTCACGTCTTGTCAGTTGGTTGGTGTACATAAATAAGACCCCTATGTAAAGTGCATGGCTAAAAAGGCTTTGTAGTGTAATAAAAGAGAAGTGTAACAACCACAACACTTGGCTTTTCGTTGTTCTCCTTCTTTGTTTGAAAAAATTCCATAGGTTGAGCTAAGTCTAGATGGAAAATACGATTTGTCCAAGAGGAGAACCTTGAGGGAACCCACTCAATCCATGCCTATGCTGGTGTCTAAAATGTTCGACTTGGTGTAGATATGATTGTGTGTTAACTCTTGTCCAGTAGAGAAGGGATAAGGGGAAAATCTAAATCAAGCAAACCAAAATCAAAGGTCTTAAATACTTCTTTGAAGGGGAAACCTCCTCTGATCTCAATAAGTTGGGATCCCTATTCCTCCCATTAAAAATAATAAGTTTCAATGCACATTTCTATTAAAATAAGTAATTAAAGGGTGAAAGAAGAGAAAGGCTTCTTGCACTGGGAGGTGAAGCAAGCAACTTTTCCGGGGTACTGTCCAGGCTCGCTAGAAATGAAGCAACGTTTATGCTCCTGAAGGGACTCCACTGGGCTACTGCCTAGGCCTGTTGGTAGTGGAGCAACACTAGAGATGAAAACTCATACTCTGAATATCATAAATTCACTGGGCACATCACCCTTTCTTGTATTGAAACACTTGTGATATGGTGTATATTTTGTTTGTGTTTAAACCAAGTAGAGAAAATTGAGACGCTATGTATAAAACCGGGTCAAAAAGGGGAAATCAAGGAAATCAATACTTCCTGAAGGTCTGAAGTTTAACTTAAATCTATTCCCGATAGAGAAGCTGGAATCTTCCCAGCGTGTCACCGTTCTCGCTGCTACAACACCCTCCAAAATTTTGCTACATTTGTATTTTGTAGCCTACTATCATTGTCAAATCTAGAGTTTCTTTGATCACCAAATGTTGTTTCATGTTATTATATGTGTTTCAAGTGTCTTTGGATGGTATAAAGTGTTGTCACATTGATCAAAATATCATTTAGTTCATTTTGTGGTCATAACATCTTTGTTTTCATAAATCGACACTTTTGGGTCGCAGTCACATGCACTACACTTGTTGCACTTGCGTAATGCATAAAAAGTGGCTTTTCAATGAATATTTACCATTGTTCATGTTTTTTTAAGTTTTCTTGTTGAGGTAGTGTGTGTCACTCTTGATTCTATGTCTAAACGCATCCTGTTCGCCACTCACACCATATTTCAGACTTAGACAATTTTTCGGTTCAAAGTGAACTAATTAAGGCTAAGAGTGCACAATCACACTGTGAAGCATTAATGAGGAATCCTTCGATGTTTGGAAGTGTGACATGCACCCTCCAAGAGCACTATCCACACTCTTCAACCCTCTTTTAACTTCCTTACTCTAAACTACGCCCTTCAAAATACCAAGTATTCCTTGATCGCACTCCTTCGACACGAATAAGTACACCCTCATTAAGTGCATATGCGCACCCTGAAGGCCTTAAGATTCACCCCTTAGCCTTCCTTGACGCGCCATGCGCCCTCTTGGACTCTTTGAGCGCATGAGAGCACTTTGAAGGCATGAAGCACTAGCCTTCAGCCTTCATGAGTGCACCCTATGCGCACCTCGAAGGCCCGAAGCCTTCTTCCTTCAGCCTTCAGGAGTACGCCCTACACTCTCCATCACTCCCTTGAGCACACAATGCACTTGGGAATCCTAAAACTTCCCCCTTCATCCTTCAGACTTGTGCCATGTGCCTTGCCTTGACTGTCTTCTCCCTTCGAGCACATGCTGAAGCCTCGAAGCCTCTCCTCCTCATCTCTTCGGCGTTTCAAAGTGTGCCCATGCACCTTGACGCCCCTTTTGTTCTTCTAGAGTGGACCAGAAAGGTCTAAACATAAAAAATGCATGAAACATGGTAGAATAGGATATTTTCAAGCTGATTGTTGCTCGTCATGAGTGATTTGCAGGTACAAGTATTTTAGAAACATATTGGCAAGCACATATGAGGAAGATCAAGAAAGGAAAAGAAACAAAGGAAACTCAAAAAGAATGAAGAACATGCTTGAATCTTGATGATCATAACAACCCAAAAGTCTCCATTAAATCAAATACCCTTTAGATGGTAAGGACATCAACGATTGAAGTTGCTTAAAGAACGAATATAAAATTGACATCCATGTCACCACTGGAGAAATTCCATGTCATCAGTCACTATAAGTTGCAGTAATCAAAGATAATGACATGTCAAGTCTCATCACACGATGATGTGGAAGCCATGATGTATTGTTGTAATCATTGTAAAGACAAATGAGTGGAAGTCCAAGAGTCATGTATGAACTAAAGAGTCATCGAAGTCCAAAAGACATGTAATATGAAAGGTCATATGTAATTCCAAAAATCATTTGAAATCCCAAAGGCTGTAGAAGTCCAAAGGTCACAAGAAGTTAGAAAGTCAAGAGTCATGATGATGTGGAAGGTCATTCCTCAAGTTATAAATAGATCCTCATTTCTCATGTAAAATACTTTTAACCTTGGCTTCTCCCACAAGGCAATAGAGAGACAGAGCTAGTACTTTTGGGGAGCAAGTAGTGGCTCTAACACTCCACTATTGGAGCTAGTGGTGTTCATTGCATTTATGTATCTTGGGAATTTTAGTTAATATTGAAGCCTCCAGGCCAACACGTTTTCGCACATGGATTGTGAATGTTTCTAAGACTGTTATTTGAATGTTTATGGTTCATGTTTTTCTTCCATTAGTACTAGATTAATTCAACTATTTCGGTTACTTAGGTGCTCCTTGTTGGAAATGTGTTGTTATGCTATTATGATCATCGCATCTTTGTGAATTATTTCACTTGATGTTAGATGAGTCTTATTTATTTTCATGTGTCTCCATTAGGGTAGTACTATTACTTCTCTCTTAGAGGCTCACTTAATTTCCTCCTCAGCAGTAGAAGGACCTCGATACATCGATAATTGAACCTTCACAAGGCATACTATATTTCTCATCCGAAAGGACAATTGCGCTTCTCTCTCGTGTTGACAGCTAAAACCAAGGCACATCTTTAGCTAAAATGGAAGTCAGGCCGTATTCCGGATGGGAATCCTACGAAAAACAGTGTGAGGTATAGTTGAGACCTTATATTGGGGATATCCTTTGTATGTTGGCAGTATCGAACACCGTCAAAATTCTGGCGTTAGAAGGAGGGCCACAATTTTTTTTATGGATGATAACTCTGCACACCCAAATAATTCTTCTTCTAAACAAGGTAGCAATATTCTGAGAACCACTCCAACTCCTATTCCCGAAGTAGGAGGATCTTCTCAGTCGGGTGTGGAATCAACTTGCGAGGTTACCTACAAGAAGATCTAGGCAATTCGACCCATAACTCATCTATATGCAAAGGACACTGTATTAATCCCTACAATACAAAATCTTCCACACTTTTGAAAGAAGGTACTGGTATATTAGTTTCTACAGTGGAAGATTTGGTCTTTTCCACCCTCGAAGAGTTGGAAAAATCTGCAAATGATATAGAACGTCAAGAACATATTCCACCTATTAATGAGGGTTATGAGGATGTTATAATTGTTCTTTCTGATGACCTCTTCGAAGGATTAGATGGAGAAGATTCCTCGAAATTTGATAAGGAGGCAGAACATGGCAGACCAAGATTTGGATTGGATGGCCCAAGGGCCTCTTGCTCTTTTGGATAACTTGTGTAGGATGCCAATATATTGTTGGGTGTGGAGCCTGATTATCTTCTTTATTCAGAGTTATCACCGCGTTGGACCCATTTCGTAATGGGGAAAAATGACACCTGTTTAATCGCCGTTAGGGGGTTCTTGGCGATGATTTTATGAGCCTCCCCTAGCAGGGGTTCAGGGGCAGTGCCCCTGAAGCTAAAAATAGATGTAAAATTTCCTTGTAAAATATTATAATTTCGTAGTCAACCTAAGCCGTTCATTAGGCGGATGATCTAACGGTAGAAGTTATGTTTAATTTAGGGCTTTTTCCCCTAGAAGGCAACCCCTTGCTATATATGAGAGGATTATATTGCGGCTGGACATATGTGTATTCTGAGCGAGAAAGAGAGAGGAGACTGTGTGAGAGTGAAGGGGAAATTACATCAGATATGTTCTAGGTTGTATCTCTTCATTTGATAGAAAATATAAAGGAAGGACTGAATGTTTCTCTGTGGATGTAGCCCAAATTGGGTGAACCATGTATATCTATGTCTCTCTTGTTTTATGCGTTTTATGTGTTTGTGTTTTTGCAATATTTTATGTGTTCAATATCTCTGTAATATATAATTTTCTAACAACTGGTATCAGATCCAAAGGTCTATATGGCTGTTAAACTCGCAAGAGAGAAGGGTTCTTGGTTCGAGTGGGAGGAATGGTGGAAGATGGTAGGTTTAGGGTTGAAAAACTTAACGACCAAAACCACTCGCCGTGGAAGATGCATATGGAAGATTATTTGTATAAGAAATATATGTACCTACCATTGAGCGGAAAAAAAAAACAAGCCGACAAGTATGGCAGACACAAAATAGGAGATTCTTGACAGAAAGACACTTGGAACAATACAACTGTGCCTAGTGACATCGATAGCCTTTAATATTTTAAAGGAAACGACAACAAAGGGTTTAATGACAACATTGGCCAAACTATATGAAAAACCCTTGGCCTCAAACAAGGTATTCTTATGAAGCGTTTATTTGATATGAAGATGTCAGAAGGTGGATATGTTGCTAGTCATTTAAATGAATTTAATATGGTTACCAGTCAGTTAAGTTCTGTAGGGGTAAATTTTGATGATGAAGTTAGGGCTCTGTTATTTCTATGTTCATTTCCAAAAAGTTGGAATGGTTTAGTTATGGCCATTAGTAACTCTGTCTCTACATTTGGTACTTTAAAGTTTGATGATGTTGTTGGTGCAACCCTTAGGGAGGAAATGCGATAGAAAAGCTCTAGTGAGACATCAGGTAATGCTTTGACTGCAGACACTAGGGGCAGAAAAATGGAAATAGGAAAAATCCCATAATATTAGAGTAAGTCAGGGAAGGGAAGATCCAAGTCCAGATCGGGGATAGTGTGCTGGAAATGTGGGAAGAAAGGACACCTAAAGAAAGATTATAAGTCTCGGAAGGGAAAAGAAGGAGACACATAACAAGAAAACAAACATGAAGCGAATGTGATAGGTGATGTGTTGCAAGATGATTTGATTATTTCATTAGAGAATATTATTAATGTATGGGTGGTAGATTCAGGGGCCTCATTCCATACCGCACTTGATAAGAAACATTTTCATGATTATGTTCAAAGAGATTCTGGACAAGTTCATTTGAGTGATGATAAACCTTGTAAAATCATTGGAATAGGTAAATTTTTCATAAAACACTAGAATGGAAACCAATGGATATTGGAGGAAGTAAGACATGTTCCATATCTGAAGAAAAATATAATTTCAACAGGGCAGTTGGGAGGTGAAGGATGTGTAACTACTTTTACAGATAATCCTGAAAGTCACTAAAGGAGCCTTGGTAATAGCAAAAGGAGAAAAAGTTTGTACATTGTATTTATGCAATGGTATTTCTAATTTTGCTAATGCTTTAACCTCCACAGGAGTAGATACATCATTGTGGCATCATAGGCTTAGGCACATGATTGAGAAGGGGATGCAAATTATTCATTCAAGAAATTTGTTTCCAGGTTTGAAGCATGTTGATTTGGATTTTTGTGAGAATTGTGTTTATGGAAAACGAAAGAGAGTTAGATTCCTCAGAGGTGGGAAAGAAAAAAGAGAAAAAAATTAGAGTTTTTGCATACATATATATGGGGACTTGATTAAGTATCATCTCTTAGTGGCTCTCATTATTAAGTTAATTTTCTTGATGATGCGACCAGAAAAACATGGATTTATTGTATTCGAAATAAATCTAATGTATTTGATACTTTCAAGAAATGGAAAGATTTGGTTAAAAATGATACTAGAAAGCAGTTGAAGTGTCTTAGATTAGACAATGGAGGTGAATATTGTAGCAAAGAGTTTGATAAGTACTGTTCAAAGCAGAAAATTCACAGAGAAAAGACAATTCTAGGAACACCAAAGGAAAATGGCATGTCAGAAAGGATGAACAAGGCAATCATGGAGCATTCAAGGTGCATGAGATTGCATGTAGGATTGCCTTTACAATTTTGGGTAGATGTTGTAGATACCATTTTTATCTAATAAATAAAGGGTCTTCAAGTTCCTTGGATGGAATTATTCCAGAGAGGCATGGGCAGGTAAAAAGGTAAACTACTCATTTTTAAAGACTTTCGGTTGTGAAGCATTTGTCCACATTAATAAAGAAAATAGAACAAAGCTTGAGGCAAAATCAAATAAATGTACCTTTATTGGATATGGTGTTAATGATTTTGGTTATCACTTATATGATTATGAAAATAAAAAAATCATTAGGAGTAGAGATGTAATATTCAATGAAAGAGTCTTGTATAAGGATCAAATGCAAGAAAATAAATAGGAAAAAGAAAACAAAGAATGCACAGTGCTTGATGAGATCACATAAAAACTAAAGGTGTCTGAAAATCATAAAGATCAACAACCACAACAACAACAACAACCAAAACAACAACATGCACCTCAAACACCTGAAAGTGGTGCTAGAAGATCTATCGGGATAAGTAGACCCCTTGAATGATACTCTCGTTCATTATATTATCTATTGTTGACTGATTTTGGTGAACTAGAATGTTGTGAAGTAGCAGTGCAGGTAGAAACTAGGAAGAAGAGGGAGCTAGCCATGAAAGAAGAGATGGACTCGTTGGTACATAACCATACTAGGGACTTAGTCAAGTTGCCTGCAAGTAAAACAACATTGCAGAATAAATGGGTTTACAGGTTGAAGGAAGAAGATTGAGGTAGAAAAAGGTATAAAGCTAGACTTATGGTGAAGGGTTTTGCACTGAAGAAAGGTATATACTTTGATGAAATATTTTCTCCTGTTGTTAAAATGAATTCAATCATAACTATTTTAATTCTAGTAGCAACAAAAGATTTGCATCTTGATGATGTAAACACGACCTTTCTCCACGAGGATTTGGAGGAAGAGATATATATGCTTCGATCACAAGGATATCAGGTCAAAGGGAAAGAGAAACTAGTGTGCAGGTTGAAAAAGAGATTGTATGGCTTAAAACAGGCTCCAAGGCTGTGGTATCTAAAAATTTGACATATTTATGTCTGAACAAGGTTATACTAGATGTCACTCTAATCATTGTGTTTATCTCAAAAGGAAAAATGATGACAACTATATTATATTGTTATTGTACGTAGATGACATGATTGTTGTAGGGTCTAACATGTAGGAAATAAATGTGGTCAAATGAAAATTGGCAAATTCATTTGCAATGAAGGATTTGGGTGTTGCAAAACAAATACTTGATATGAGAATAACTAGAGACATGAAAAATCACAAATTAACATTGTCTCAGAGTGAGTACATACAAAACGTGTTGGAAAGACTTAATATGAAAAATGAAAAACTAGTTAGTACACTTTGGCTATCCATTTCAAACTAAGCAAGGGGATGTGTCCCAAGATTCAGGAAGAGATGGATTATACGTCTAAAGTTCCATATGCATCAGTAGTTGGAAATGGTCTGCAGAAGGCCTGATATTGCACATGTAGTGGGAGTTGTAAGAAAGTACATGAACAATCCATAAAAAGAACATTGGATGGCAGTGAAGTGGATTCTCAAGTATTTGAGAGGTACTACAAATCAAGCATTATGATTTGGTGGTTCGAATGTTGCTCTATAGGGACATGTTGATGCAAATATGGTAGGTGATAGAGATAACATGAGGAGCACCATAGGGTATGTGTTTACTATATGCGGAACAAATGTTAGTTGGGTTTCAAAAATGCAAAGTGTTGTTTCACTTTCAACAACGAAAGCGAAGTATGTTGCTGCTATAGAGGCTAGTAAAGAAGTGATTTGGTTGTAAAGGTTTATGATGAATTGGGTAAGAAGCAAGAGAGGGGCATGTTATACACTGACAACCACAATGCCATTCATCTCACAAAGAAGTCAAAATTTCATTCCAATAATAAGCATATACAACTCAAGTACCATTTCATACGGCCAGTGTTGGAAGATGGACAATTGAAGCTGGAAAAGATAAGATACACACTAGCTAGAATCCTGCTGATATGTTAACAAAAGTTGTAACTAGGGAGAAACTAAGATTATTCTTAGTTTCAATTGGTCTTCAAGTATGATGATGAAGACGAGAAATAACCAGGTCCAAAGTGGAATAATTTTCCATCAAATGAAGCAGCGGTGGAGTTGCTATAATCAGTCTCCAAGTGGGAGATTGTTGGGTGTGGAGTCTGATTATCTTCTTTATTCAGAGGTATCGCCGTGTTCGACCCCATTTTGTAACGGGGAAGAAACATCAGTCGTTTAGTCACCGTTAGGAGGGGGTGATGACGATTTTATGAGTCCCACCGAAGCTAAAAATAGATGTAAAATTTCCTTGTAAAACATTGTAATTTCGTAGTCAATCTGAGTCAGTCATTAGGCTAATGATCTAACGGTAGAATTTATGTTTAATTTAGGGTTTTTTCCCTAGAAGGAGACCCATTTCTATATATGAGGGAATTGTATTGCGGTTGGATATATGTGTATTCTGAGTAAGAGAGAGGAGACCATGTGAGAGTGAAGGGGAAATTACAACGAATTTGTTGGAGGTTGTATCTCTTCATTTTCCAGATAATATAAAGGAAGTATTGGTTGTTTCTCCATAGACATAGCCCAAATTGGGTGAACCACTTATATCTGTGTCTCTCTTGTTTTATGCGCTTTCCATGTTTGTGTTTCTGCAATATTTTATGTGTTCCTTTGTTCATCTCCCACACTGGGAAATTTGTTTTCTTTCTGATTCACTCTCAAAGTAAGGGGAAGGTCATAGCCATAACCATGGTCCCCGAGAAGGTTTCCTCCATGCAACAAAAGTAGGTGGATAAGGCCGTGAGTGACATCTTCTCCTCATCCACAGGGGTACCCTTGTAATGTTAGGTCAAGCATTCAATCGATCTAACTCCCAAAGCACCTCTACCCAACGAGCCGATATATTATCACTCCATTATGGAAAATGAAGAGATTAAGCAACAAATCAAGGAGTTGCTGCAAAAAGGCCACATCCAACTGAGTTCCTCGCGTTATGGGAGCCTGATTGTACTTGTATAAAAGAAGGATGGGACATGGAGGATCTGCATTGATTATCGTGCACTAAACAAAATCATTGCCAGGAACACGTATCCAATCCCATGGATTAATGATCTTTTGGACCAACTAAAGGGGGCCAAGTATTTTAGCAATATCAATTTGAAGTCTGGCTATCACTAGGTTTTGATAGAGCCCACAGATGTATGGAAGACCACCTTCAAATCCAAGGAAGGCATTTTTGAATGGTTGGTTATGCCCTTCAGGTTGACAAATGCCCCTGCTACTTTTATGAGGCTAATGGATGACATATTGCGACCCTTCACCAACACATTTGTGGTTGTTTATCTGGATGACATCCTCATCTTCGACAAGAGTTGGGAAGAACACTTGCAACACATTCGACAGGTCCTTCAAACTCTTCAGTAGCACAAACTATATGCCAACTTGGAGAAATTGAGACAGATGCCTCAGACTATGGTATTAGTGTAATCCTCACCTAGCATGGGCATCTAATGACCTATCATAGTGAGACACTTTTCGATACAATTTATAAGTACCACACCTATGATAAAGAGATGTATTCCATCATGCATGCTTGCTGACAATGAAAGCACTAGATTCTGGGAAAGGAGACGGTCATCCACACCGATCACCAACCTTTAAGTTTATACAGATACAAGGGAAGTTTCCAAACGATCACCATTAGAAGTGGTCTACATATCTGCAAAAATTCCAATTGAACATTAAATACAAAAAGGGAAGCACCAATCATGTTGCAGACTACCTCAGTTGGCCCATAGTTGTATCACTAACTACTGTTCTCAACCCTTGTGGTCATGAGACCTCTGGATGGATGCAAGTATACAAAAATGATCCAAAGTTCACCTCCACATACTGATGCTAGTAGATGGAAAGAAATTTCATGATTTCCACCTCCATGACACATTATTATGCTACCTAGGCCACCTTTGTGTTCCTTCAAGTGAGTGTGCCAAGATGATTTGGGAGGCACACTACTGTCGGGTCGTATGACACTTTGGTGTGGAGAAAACTATGGTTGTACTACAAAATTACTTTTATTGGCCCAAACTCTGACTGGATGTTGGGAAATACATCAGATCCTGCATGACCTGCACCATTGCCAAGCCAACCATCAAGAAGCAAGGCCTGTAAACTCCTCTGCCTACTCCCAACCATTCGTGGCAATCCATATCCATGGACTATATGTATGGCCTCCCTTATAACAAGAATCGTAATGACTGTGTATTTATGGTCATGGACAAATTTTCTAAGATGGCTATATTGGTGCCCTACAAGAAGAGTATCACAACAACGGACACTGCCAAACTCTTCTTTGAACGAGTACCGATACATTTTGGGATCCCGTAGGCCATTATATCAGATTGGGATAGTAGGTTCCTGAGCACATTTTTGTCAAGCCTCTACACACTATTAGACACCAAGCTCACCAAGTTGACGACCT
Source organism: Pinus taeda (assembly GCA_000404065.3). NCBI lineage: Eukaryota > Viridiplantae > Streptophyta > Pinopsida > Pinales > Pinaceae > Pinus > Pinus taeda. The sequence goes on along the minus strand of APFE031360028.1, from coordinate 1,525 downwards.
TCCATCCCCAGACTGATGTCCAGACGATGGTCGTCAATAGGATGATAGTGCATATACTCTGCATGTACAAATCCAAGCATCCTCGAACCTGGGATGAGAGTCTTCCATATGTGCATCACAGTTATATTAGAGCTCTCCATAGCTCGACTGGTTGCAATCGCTTTCAAGTGGGTCTAGTATTTCAACCATTGTGTCTGATTGATGTTGCCATGCCTCATGCGAATACACAGATAGAATCCACACATGTATTGTCTGAGGTTGATAAAGTGACCATATTTATTGAACACATCCAACACATCCACCAATAGGTTCATGGCATCTTGGAGAAGTTAAATTCCAAGAATAAGCAACGACATGATCTACATCGGGTGCCACATAAGTTTTAGGCGGGCGACAAAGTTTGGTTGCATTTGCAAAAAGAATGCCTTACCAGAGCCCATTAGAAGCTCAAACCACTTTGATATGGTCCTTACAGCATTAACAAGGCTCTGGGAGACAATGATTTTGAGCTCAATATTCTCCCATTCCTTGGCCTGCACCTAGTTTTAAATGTGGACTGCCTTCGACCACACTTCCCACCATTACTAGACACATCAGACATTGCAGAACAACTCACACCAACAAAGTTAAACCTAGACTGCATGGAACGGGCCACAACTAATCGAATTATGGACACATAGGTCAAGAAAACTCGCCAACAGAAGGTTCAACTATATCGGGTTGTCAAAGCTAGCCAACTACTGCACCAAGGCAAGTGGCTCACTAGGGACCAAGTTCAACAGAAGTTTCCCATCTCATGGAGGCATTCAATGCAATGGGGACCATGGCTTCCTAAGGGGGGAAGACTGATCTAGGTGGATGTTGGTGGCCACCTGCTTATCCTCTTGGACCCCCACCACTATCTCTTTCATTTTCCTTAATTGTAGCACAATTTACTATTTTTGGCAGTTTTTTGGGTCCTGAATTCTGGAGCCATTTTGAGGCCCTAAACGATGTTTTTTGGGAAAAATGGGGCCAACACTAATCTTTCCTTGAATTTTTCCACTTGAAAGTTCTATTCCTCGGATATATCTTTCTAGCGAGGTATTGTGCGCATCAAACGGGGATCGCATGCAAAAATTACAACCTCGGGAAGTTGATGTACCAGTTTACCTAAACGAGGCCCATAGTTTTGGCACTTCATCTCCTAGGGTTAGGTTTTTAGATGTTTACGGTTTTCCATTGTTTCTCAATAATAAATAGGCCTTTGAGCGTCATTGTAACACAGTTCAGAGGCATGTAGTTGCCACATATCTTCTCAGAGATAAGCTACCATCACCCGAGCTAGTTTATTTCCATTCTGTATGTAAGCATATTTCAGTGCTTTGATATTAATGAATTGAAGTTTTATTTTTGTTGCATCTCTGTGTTCATGTTTATGTCCGTATTTTGTTGCATCCTTGCATAAGTCCGAATCATGTTAGTAATGTTGTATCATATGCATTACAAAATGCAGTTGCTAGGATGTCGACATTGAAATATATAT
>APFE031360022.1:0-14280 GCA_000404065.3 Pinus taeda | reverse complement strand
TAGCAAGAAACTAGGGTTTGTGCAAAAATGAGGAATCTGGGGGATCTCAGTGATGGGAAGTTTTTAATAAGGTACATTAAGGATAGGGAAAGGTGTATGAACATCTGGATACAAGTTTTGCTGATGATTTGGCCATTCAAAGAGAAATTGCCTTCGAAACCCTGGGAGACAGAAATGACCTTACCTAGGTGCAACTGAAGCATGAACAAGGTGTAAAATGACTCATTAGACATTGACATGATAATGACAACCCTATGAATGATGATGGACTCAGCTAAATAGTGACATAGACCGACATTTGGACAACTTTAGAAGGAGTGAAAACAAACCAGACCTAAAGCCTCGTGACCAAATTTTGCTTGAAGACTCTAGGTTCATGACAAAATTTGACCTTGACACCTTAAAATCACCTTGTAAGAGCATATTTGATCACTGGAGGAAGGCTACAAAGGCTGACACTAACATTACTAATTTAAGAAATTGTTAATTTTGTTTTCTTACTGTGCTTAAAGTTCCTTCTTATGTTCTTTCATATGTGAGAGCATTCATTCATGAAATAGTAAGTCAATAAAATTTCAGATACACATACTCAAATAGAAATCTCATGAGCAACATGCTTTTTCCACAATGTCTTTCATTTGGAAACCCAGAGGGAAAAAACCACCAATTTGTTGTTTGTTTATGATGTAAATTAAGCATCAACTCAATTACATCCTTTTGTTTGTGAGAACCCACTCACTGGAGTCACCAACCCCCTTTGTTTAGCAAGCACCAATTGTACAAGAGGCACCAACCTATTATGTATGCAAGCACCAACCTGTCACTGCCGTTGTTCTACTATTTCATACAATTTTTAAACTGAAAATAGAGACATACAATTTTACAAGTAAAATACCAACTAATGGTTGTCTTGTAGATTCAACTTTTGCACTCTGCTGTTTGAACACTTGTGGCAGACCTCCTCTTTTTGCACACAACAACACTTCCTATATGCTCTTCTTTCACTGTCCAGGGCTCTCCACTGATTTCACTGCAACACTACCCTTGCAACACTCTACTACAATGCTCTAGATCACTGCTTTGCTCTCTCGCACATATGCTCACACTACCCTTCTTAGCTCAATGGAGGTTCTGAGTTTTGTTCTTGTGTTGCACTTGGTTCGATGTAGCCATTGTCATCATCAACTCTGCCCAATTATGTACCATTGGTATGACACCACATTCTTCTGTTGTTTTACATTTTTTCCAATTCTGTCATTGCATTAAAATCATAAGGATGGGCGATGATCACTTCTCTGTCATACTACTGACTCTCCATGCTGTCTATTTAATTTTAGTCCCCCTTACACATTTCACAGAGACTTGCCATGCATATTTATGGCTCACAAATATCTACCTGTGCATCCTAATGCAGTCTCTGTTCTTCATTTATATTTATAATGCGTGCACGGGAGGTATTCGGACATCATCCTTACTGTTCTGCATTCAAGACCATAATTTCCTATTCATATATCTTTAATGGCTCCCTGTACCATCATATCAGAGCTTTTCATTGCAGTGTTGTGTAGTGGTGTTAACACTACGAAACAATTGATTGTCGACCTCTGATCATGTCTAGCCCCTTTTGATTTGACCCTTATTGAACTTCCATCATAGGTTTGAGGGCAGTGACCGAGGGCTCTACCTCAAGGTGCTAAGACCTTCTGACCCTCAATGAGGGCTATATTTCCTTTGTTAACCCCTTTACCTTTGGTGTCATGTTTGTTTCAAACACCAGCACTTAATACCCACGGAGGCCTTTTATCAGAGATTTATGTTTGTTGCACCTTATGCAAGCAACCATACATTTCCAATTATCGATTGCTAATAGGATCCTCTGCTAAGCCCTAGCCTTTGGTTCCTTAAGAATTTGCAACCACCTGTTAGCCCTCAATTCGATGAATCCCCATTGCATCCAATGTGCCAACCATTGCAAACCTTCAAACTTCATTGACATCATCATTGCCACTTGGAATCTTCTGAGTGGTGACACGTGTCACCTAAATATGGCCCATTAGGTCACCTAAAAACACCAAAACTGCCTGCCACATGTCTCTCTATATCGTCACGTCATGCTAACATCAGCGACCACGTGTCCCTTATCAGAAGAAATTAGATCCTACCACTTGTCCATGTTGAAGCTCATATGAGACTACCATTTTTCCTTATCGGAACCAACCAGATGCTTCCATGTGTCCTGCCTCGAGGAGAGAGACAAAGGCCCACCATACTTGGCTTTGCAGGGAATTCCTTTGTAAATATAATTTCGGCTCTCTCAGCGATTTAACAAAGAATTCATAGTCCTAGACATTTTAACTCTATCGGCGTTCACAAATTGTCAGCTGTTAAGGTTAACACTTTTAAAAATGCCGAACGTTGATTGTCGAAATGGCCTGGCCCTCTAACATTGTGATATCGCTAATTGCTGATTGACAATTTACAATAGATGTTTGCGTCACACCTTAGAGTCCTTCGATTTCCAATATGCATAGACCTTTGACATGCGATATTTATAATCATTGATCAACGATTCACAATTGTTGTTTGCGCTGCTCCTTAGGACTTCCGAACATCGATATGTGGGGACCTTCGACATGTGATATCACTAATCGCTAATCGAGGATTCACAATCATTGTGCGCTGCTCTGTAGGACTTCAAAATGCCAATATTTAATTTTTTGGGACCTCCAATTGGACACATGTCAGAAGGACACCAAACCATTTTCTTTTGTCTTCTGGTTTGGAGAGACAAAACTTCATCTGGCTCTAACTTTTAGTTCAGAAGTCCATTTTGGGACTTCCACATACTGTTGGAAATATTTTTCTGAGAACCATCCAATGGAGGGGATTTGACTAATCTTTGAGCCCATATTCTACCTCAAGGATGGCTCCAAAGTATTGACATAGCTGAAATCATAAAAACCAAGGCATGAAGCCCAATCGTTATGATGAGCCTTGTTTGACATCAATAACAACACTTACACAACTAGCCACCTTCATACCATCAAATTTCCAACAATACCCCCCTTTGGAATTTATGGAAACATTGCAGACTCCCCTCAGGCTTGACATGGTCTGCGCTGATGCATGGCCTACTTCAATGTCAAATTTTCTCCCCCTTTGACATCAATGGCAAAGAAACATTCACTTTCACTCCACCTGAACCAATGTATCCTACTCTCCCATGAGTTCCTCCTGCTAAGTAGCTGCCACCACCTACCAAAATGAAGTCATCTGGAGGGAGGAGTCACAACTCCTATCTGTTGCCCGAGATAATCAAATGGTTCTCTTGCTAGTGGCTTGGTAAATATATCTTACAATTGATCTTTAGTGGGCACATATACAAGTTTGAGAATGTTGGCTACAACTTGTTCCCTCAAGAAATGATACATGATAGGAATATGCTTGGTTTTTTAATAAATGATTGGATTTTTTTAGATGTTGATTGCACTAGTGTTGTCACACATTATTGGAATGGGATTAGACAAATCTACCTTTATATCCTTTAAATTTTTCTTCATCCATAGGATCTGTGTACAACAAGTCGCAATAGAAATATATTCTACTTCAGTGGTTGATAGAGAGATGGAGCCTTATTTCTTTCTCCCCCACAATACCAAGCACTCACCCAAAAATAAGGCTACACCAGAAGTACTCTTCCTATCATAAAGAATTCTAGCCCAATATTCATTTGTGTAGGCCTTTAGATCGAAGTATTTACTACTGACATACCACAGTCTATACTCTACTATACCTTGAAGGTATTTGAAGATCCTCTTAATAGCAACCACATGACTTTCTCATGGAAAAGCTTGAAACATGGCCACAATTCCCACTACTTGCATGATATCTAGCCTTGAAGTGGTCAGATACAGTAATATTCCTATCATCGATCTGTATTCAGTCTGATTTACCTGCGTTGTTGCATCTTCTTTGCGCAATTTACAACTTGTAGTCATGGGCGTATTGATGGGTTTGCAATCCTCCATTCCAAATTTGTTCAGAGTTTCCTTGAGATATTTGGATTGGGATATAAAAACTCCTCATGGATACTAAGTAATTTGCATACCCAAGAAGAAGGAAAAATAACCAATCATGGACATTTCAAATTCTATTTGCATACAATTTCCAAACCGATGTTCCAACTACTCCACATCGTTGTTGTTATCACTCCTCCGGATCTCCAAGGCTGAGGAAGAGTCTAGCTGAGGTAACCATAGACCAACCTTTTGACTTGGTAGCTAGCCCTACCAATCTGGAGATGGCTCTCTCCAAAGGATCATAGCCAAGAGGGCTAGATGGATTAGGGGGTTAGGCTAGTAGCTCAGGGTTTGTTTGATTTGTTTTGATTGGGGTAGTCATGGATGAGTGAATTAGGCCAGAGAGTGAACCAGGTCAGGGCAAAAGAGAATCAAAATTGTAGTCATCTGATGGGGCAAGGTAAGCAAGTTAATTTAACACTTTGTAGTATAGTGATGAAATGGTTCAGACTGGTGAAGTGCTAAAAATATCATGAAAATCATGAATTCTTTTTAAACTAAAGAAATAAAACAAATTATGATGATTTTACCAAAACAACATAGAAGATGAATTCTTCCTATCACACCTTTAAAATCAAACATATTATAAGTTAAATGGATCATGGAAGATACAAAACATTCACACACATGTAATTGAAGAAGAAACAATATCAAAATACCATGCCACAGGAATCTGACCAAAATAGCTACAACTCATCCAATATATTCCATGCCAAAGTCTGAAACACTAGTACAACATCCAATTGAGTCCAAACTGTAGAATGATTGAAATATTGCATGATATAGGCCTCAAAACCAACTCATCCTAGCCTCAGGGGTCGAATCAATGAGTGGAGGAGCCGTCACAACAAAAATTGAACTGATAGCTAAAGTGTAGGGTGGTCAAAGTGACTCATCCCTAACTTAAGTGAACTGATTCATTACAAGTCATGGAGGCCATTTACCTAATGTACTTACCCTAGGTAATAGTATAAACATAATAATTACATCAACCACATTAATTACATCAGTAAAACGTTGATTTCCCATAGGTAAAAATCAAATTTGGAGAGAAACAGTGAAAAACTGGGCCAACTGTCAAATGTGTAGCGCCAGTGTCAAACACGCAACACCATCTTAGGACCTACTATTTCTTACCTGCATGGTGTCCAAATTGATCCCAAGATAGCTCATTGGAAATCTTATCTTGTCTAGTTTCCAAAAATTCCATTGGTTTTCAAAACGGGCTTGATTTGACCCTCAAAAACTCCATTCTCCCAAGACTACTCAAATGCGCAGTGCCTGGTCCAAAAATGAGGCAGAAACATGATTTTTAGATAGCTTTTTGCCTTTTTCACCTGCCAGTTATGCATTATAGGGCTAAAAACATGGTTTTCCTATATGTCTTGGTCCTTCTAAATCCACTGGTGGCTTCCATTCCTCCAAAAAGTGTCCCAAAAAAGTGTGCAGCGCCTAGGGCGCTACGCATTTGACCATGCAGATGATTTGAAATTGCCTCAGAAAACATAGAAAAGACAATATTACAAATAATGAGCCAAGAGTCTTTAAAATTGGTCAAGGAGACCATGTTTGGTGTGGCTAGGCATGGAGTGAAGCCTATAAAACTATATCAAGCTTCTTCTTCTCTTCTTGGTGAGTTAGGGCTTCAATTTTTTCCTCAACAACCATGAGCTTTGTCCTTGCTATTTGGTTTCTTCGACAATAATAATTTTCCATATTTCTTTGAATGTCAGTGTCTCTTTTGGCCTTGTCTAGGATATTTTGAAGATGGTTGTTCACCCTCTCAAGCCAATGCTCCCAGTTTTCATTGATCATTTTGGAAAATTGTTCATTAAGGGTGAGCTCATTAGCTAGTTCAGCCTCTTTCTGTTTTTCTAGCTCCAATGCTCTCTTTAGGCCTCTGGTCCTTGGCCTTATTCTTGGCACTTGTTCGTCTAGCTGGTCACTATATTCTCCATATGCTTCATCAAGTAAAGCCTTAGCCTTTTCAGCCGCCCTCTTTACCTTGATGAGATGAATCTCTATGAGCTCATGTTTGGTCTCAAACTGCTTATTTTCCTAATCATAATATGAGATGATGTATTTTTACCTTTGCAAGTTAACTTGATGATCCTTGATGAGTGCATCCTTTTCTTTGATGACAATGCTTATGCTCTCACTGTCATCATGCTCACTTAGGTCAACTAAGTCAAAATCCTGCTCTGTCTCATGGAGGTCCTCCTACTGTTGCTAGATCTCTGTCTCTGTCATCTTTTCCTTGCCATTATATACCTACTTTGCCAATGAAGAAGGCAAGGCCTCTCCCAAAATATGTGGGGCAAAAACTTGCCTATGTCCTCTTTTATAAGTACGTGTCAAAGTGTCCAAATCAGCCCCTTTAGGCTTGATGACCTCACCTTGTTCAATGTAATCTTGCTCTCTGATTTCATCTCTGTTAGGTGAATGAATATGCTCATGAAATGGTGATGATGGAGGTGATGGTGAAACTAAATTATTAGATGAGGATGAATGATATATGGGCTAAGATGGAGGAATGGAGGTGGAAGGATGAGATGATGAAGGGATACTTTGAACATTTTGAGTAGATGAAAGAGTGAATATGGGATTGGCTATGAAGGTACTCCTTGCAATGTTGAGTTCCTTGAGATGATAAAGGACTATGATTTTAATGAGGGAATGATGAAAAAGACTCTTCATTTGATCTTTATACTCCCTTTTCTAGGCAATGTAGTCCATCTTCTCAACACTCAGGAAAATATAGTAGGGTATATTGAGCATTTTTACCTTAGTGAAATGCATTAAAAGTCGGATGTGATAGGAATAAAGCCTAGAAAAATCTACCTTCACATGAAAAATATTTCATTATAATCTTCATCATTGGGGCATATCTGTCAAGGAGGTGTGAAAAAGGAAAGTAGCCCCTTCTTTCATTTCGGTACCTTGGTTTCATGTAAGGCTCATAATAATGTTTCTCCAAATCACCTTGTTTAAACCATTTCTTCCAAACATCTGGCATTACGGTGGCAGCTGATATAATGGCAGTAGATAAAGTAAAAGTGATATGTGCTAGAGTGACTTGGTTGTCTTGGAGTTTAGATATGCAGATCCTAGTCAACTCAGGATGGTGTTGGACTGGCTGAACTTGCTCACAAAAATCATAACAACCTAGATATTTGAAGTATATCACAACCATGGGAGATGCCAATAGTTCCTTGAGATTTGTGGGCTCAAATTTGTGTATCTTTCCTCCTTTATGTGTTTTCTTGGCCTCTGTTTCTTCTCTATCTGTTTCCTCTTCCTCACTGTGTGGTTTCTATTCCTCATTTGCCATGGTATTTAATATCAAAGCCTAGTAGGTATAAGGTAGTTGGAATGTGGTTTTTTGGGAATAAGAAATGGGGAAGGGTAAATATGAAGAAGGTGGGTGAAGGGATATATGTAATGGAGGAGGATATAAGGGATTGGTATGATAGCTTTTGGGATGGGGGAAATTGTTTCAATCTAGGGGGTTTGGGAGCCTACGTAGTTGTGGCACCTAGGACTTATGGTTTTGGGACAAATGGTTTAGAGGGTATTTGGGATAAAAAGGTTTAGGGAAAAGGAAGGAAGGTGTAGGGGAGTGTATAAAGGAATAAAGAGTGCAAGGGTAGTTTTGGGGAAGATCTAGGGTTTAGATATAGGATAAACACCAAATCTCCAATTGAACCTTTAAACACTTTGGGAGTGACTTAAGGAGGAAGAAACACACATTCCTTAGCTGGTACTTACCTGTTTGGAGGTTGAGTGCACTTTGGAGGAGCTGAGGAGGTGACTGTAGCCTTTCTGGACAAACGTGCAATGCCAATGGGGAGTGCGCAGCGCCTCAGACAAATGCACAATGCCTTAAGGGAAAGTACATCGCCTTAAGGAAATGCGCAACACCAGGTAAATGCACAACACGAGAAGAGAACACATAGCACCAGAAGAGAACGTGCAACACCTGCTCTGTTCTGCTGATTTTCACCCAGAACTGTAAAAAGGGTCTCTTGGGGTTTTCTCAATCAGTGGTAGGAGGCAAATGAAGCTGAGTTTGAAGCCAAGAAGTCCTTTATAGCTGAGTGAATTTGATGTTTTAACTTTAAAACCCACTTTCTAATGTTTCATTTCACCTTTTTTACCTATTTGCTAATTTCCTTTCTAACTTTTTGCTTTGCAGGTGGATGATGTTGGAGTTTTGGCAATATTTAGTTTTGAATTTTGCTTGGATGATATTGGAAATAGAGTTTGAGTAAACAACTAGGAATAGTGATTTATTACATATGATAAACATAAAATTACATAAATAAATAAAATTATTACATAAATAAAATTATTACATCTCTCTTTTTGAAGTAAAATTACAATCTGAAACAAAACTTATACTTTTGGAATGAAAATTAGAGCTCTGGCAACCATAGTTACATGTTTGCAAATCCTCTTTGACTGAAAAAGGGATGTTATTTCTTTCACTCTCATGATTTTGCTGGCCTTATGCAGTGAATGGTATTTTTATTGGACCTTGGAGGAATGAGAGCAGTGACCTAATGGGACCTTGAATAACCAGACTTCATGTAGACTTGACTGACAAAAGACATGATGAAATGAGATTTTAAAATGAATAGATGCTTAGTAAGACATAGGAAGGTGGGCCAACAAATATTGATTTTTTGAGGGAGAGTGGAATGTTGACTTGGGCTACCATTAATGAGTAAATTTTTGCATGAGGACCTAGGTGGAATGATAAAAATTTCAACATGGGACACTAATATGATATAAAAGAGGAGTTTTGATCACTGATGGTAGTATGAAAATACTAACTCTAACAACTACCAAATATTAAGTCATCTACATATACAACCACTATCAGTAGATGATCATCTTCAAATTTTACATAAATATTGTTGTAACTGAGCCTTTCTTAAACCCTTGTTGCTAGACATACTCATCCAGCCATTCATACCAGGATCTGGGAGCCTGTTTCAAACCATACAGAGCCTTCTTCAGTTTTCATACAAGCATTTCATCAAAGGAGAGAAGAAAACCTTTAGGCTTCTCAATGTAAACCTCCTGTTCTAAGTCTCCATTGAGAAAGGCAGACTTCACATCCATCTAATAAAATTCATATGAATGGAAAGAGAAAGAAATATTCTTATGGCTTCTTGTCGAACTAATGGTGCAAAGGTTTCTTCGAAATCTACCCCTTCTATTTGGGCATACCCTTTGCAGACCAACCAAGCTTTGTTCTTGATTACTTGACCCTTTCCATTCAGTTTGTTCTTGAAAAACCACTTGGTTACAATAAAATTTTTCTCTTTTGGTCTTGGAACAAGCTTTCATGTGTCATTCTTTTCAATTTGGTCTAGCTCTTCATTCATGGTTTTCACCCAGGACTTATATTCACTAGCTTAACAGAGGCTCTTGGGTTTTATCTGTGACAATAGAGGAAGATTTGTATGATTTGTACCTCCCACAAGTTTCCTTCTGGTCTGGACACCCTGTCTTTGATCACCAAGAATATGACTCTTAGGGTGTTCCTTTTGCACATAACTGGAAGGCATTTTTTGCCTTGAAGAAATGCACGCTTCCTCACCTTCATTGTCTGAATTTGTTTCATTCAGATCGACAACCCTCAACTATGAAATCCCTTCATCATCTGAGTCCAAACTGCTTTCAGAGGGTTCAAGTTGTCAGCCTACTTCATCAGCTACTATGTCAATGCAATCTTCTATTTTCCTTGTCCTCTTGTTGAAGCATTTGTACCCTTTGCTTCGAATACAATATCCAAGAAATGTTCCTTCATCAACGCGTGAGTCAAGCTTCCCAAGGTTCTTTTCATTTCTTTTAATGAAGCACTTTCTCTCAAACACCTTGAGGTGTTTAACTGATGCAGGTCTACCCTTCCATAACTCATTTGGAGTTTTTTTCACTCTCAGGCCTGAGATAAGTTTTGTTTAACAAGTATATTGCTGCCTAAGGTACTTCTCCCCAGAAGTGGTGAGACACTCCTACTTCATCTAACATCGCTCTAGCCATTTCTTGGAGTTTTTGATTCTTCCTCTTCACAATTCCATTTTGCTGAGGAGTTCTGGCCATTGAGTATTGCCTCCTAATTCATTTCCCTTCATAGAATTCCTCAAACTCTCTTGAGGTGAACTCTGCCTCTTTGTATGATCTTAACAAGTATACTGCTGCCTGAGCTACTTCTCCATAGAAGTGATGAGACATTCCTACTTCATCTAACATCGCTCTGGCCATTTCTTGGATTTTTTGATTCTTCCTCTCCACAATTCCATTTTGCTGAGGAGTTCTGGCCACTGAGTATTGCCTCCTAATTCATTTCCCTTCATAGAATTCCTCAAACTCTCTTGAGGTGAATCTACCTCTTTGTATGATCTTAATCATTTTAGCTTTAAATCTTTCTCATTCTATACCTAAGCCTTAAACTTTTTGAAGTGCTCAAATGCTTCCAACTTTTCTTTTAAGAGGAGAATCCAAGTAGCCCTTGTGAAATCATCAATGAATAGTAGGAAGTACCTCTCTCCTTTTGATGTTTTTTTATCTAGTGGGGCGACAAATATCTATGTGAATAAGCTCCAGAGGTCTGGATGAGGATAACTCTTTCAATTTGAAATGATTCCTAATCTTCTTGCCAAACTGACATGACTTGAAGATGGTGTTATCAGACCTTGAAAATCTAGGTAATCCTTATACTACACATATCTTTCTTTTCTTTATCAAGGTGTCAAAATTCATGTGCCCGAGCCTCTTATGCCACAACCACACTTCAACTGATTAACTCAAATAACACTTGACCCTATTGTCCTATGAGATAATTCTAATACTACACATATCTTTCTTTTCTTTATCAAGGTGTCAAAATTCATGTGCCCGAGCCTCTTATGCCACAACCACACTTCAACTGATTAACTCAAATAACACTTGACCCTATTGTCCTATGAGATAATTCTAGGTTAATTAATCATGCCAGAGCATATTTTTTTTTTTTTTTGGTTTTAAGGTTTTTTTGGATGACCAATGTTATGAACAATTAAAGACAGGTGCTTAAACCTTAACAATGTTGAATTTAATGAAAGGGTTGTTTTTTTGTCTCTAAACAATTAATTGATTTTTAGTTGAATGAATAGTAGAGGTGAAAGGGTTATAACTTACTAAATATTCAAACTGAGTATTTAGTTATTTATAAGACAGAGTGCATGTAAACAATGTTTACCTTCTCAACAAAATGTATTTAATTTTATGAAGATGGGTGTGAAAATTTATAGATATAGAGGAGTTTATAATAATAGACATATCTATAAACTAATCTCTAATTATTGATTATAACTTCACTGGGGATTTTATATAAACTGACATCCAGTTTAATCTTACCCAAGGTTCTCCATTAAAGCTTAAATACATGAAGAATAACACATGACAGGAAAAGATGAGAAAGACTCACAGGGAGACAAACTATTTAAAGAAAATTCAGAATCCTTTTATTGATTCGAATCAAATCTCTAGTTTGATTACAATCCTTCTTTGAAAAGTTCACCAAAGGGTTCAATCCATAATAACTCTAAGGAATATTTATTTCTACAAAATATTGATTTTCTAGAAAGATCTTTTAACAAAGTATAAAAATAGTACAAAAATATAGGAATCCAAAAACTACTAAGTTGCTGGCACTATCTTCAAGGAAGTTGTTGATAATCTAGGCCCCAAACTGTGCTGCTTCACTGTCTGTCACTTGGTGATAAAAGTTACTCAATGATTTCACACAAGTGATCCCATCTATCTTCACTTGGTATAGAAATATTAATTAATTTCCTGTAGACTTTATCCACCTCAGTATACTTTTCAAATGTAGGATTATTAACACAGATATGTTTAATTACATGCTTGATTATTAAATCAAAGTTCAAAGCCTCTAAGAATTATTTCCTTGTAAGATGACCTTTGATACCCATAAATTTAGCTTTATCGGTTGCAATTGTATAAATCTTTTGGCAATATTCGTCCAAACTAATCAATCTGTCATTAGGTGCCACTAATCTTGGAAATCCTCGTTGGTTGAGCAAGTTGAACTTAAAATAAAACCTCTGGACAATAGTTTTCAATTTCTGGTACTTTGTCTCCAACTAACTCATGAGATTTTTCTTTTGCAAAAATTTCTTAATCTCAAGAATGGTTTTAGTCCTGTCTACAATCTAGATCTCTTCTAATTCGTCCCTAGTTTTTGAATTTAACACCTTAATCATATTTGTAGCTTCATTTGGTTTATCTTTAAGGGCTTCTCTGACCTCTTCAATGGTTGTCTGACATCTATTAATAAGCTCTTCCTGTTCAAAAATAATATGTATGGAGGACCAAACTTCAGTTATATCTTGACTTATATCTACCCAAATGTTTTCCTTAGCTTGGGCAAAGGTTTGAGCCATTAATGACTCATTCTCCAACTCTTAAATCCTCCTTGTCAATATGTGTGTCTTCTGCATCTCTTCAACATAAAGAGTATCATTTTTTATCTTTTGTGTCTAAATATTTTTGAATATCTTCTGAAGCTTTTCGTTTTCTTATCTCTGGAGAGACAACTCCTGTATGACTTTGTTTAGATAACTTGTCATTCATGTAGACTCTGTTATTGCTGATGTCGATTCCCCTATTGTCCCTACCATTGTGATTGCTATAGCTATGATTGGAGTTGTGGACACGTGTGTATACTATTCCTTTTCCTTAAGCAAAGTTTCTATCTGTTCCTCCATCTTCTTTATTTGTATATTCTGCTTAATGATTAGTTTGAGTATTTCTTCTTTATGTTGCTCACTTTCTTCAATTTACTTGGTTTGAGGATCCTTTATAGAAGGTAATTTGAGTTACTTCCTTAGTGTTGTGATGTCTACATTCTTCTTCTTGATGATGTCTCTGCAACTTTAACATCAGTAGGATCATATCCAATCTTGATCACTAAATCTTCTAATGATTTGACCCTATTGCCAAGGAGGATATATTCTCTATCTTCAACTATAACTACACATTTGAAAGAGTTGTTCTCAATTTTGACAGTGCCATGGCAGTGTTAGTCATGGTAGATAAAAGTATCTCCCTAGATTTTCTATGCATGTCCATTTGGTCAATAGGATGTATTTGATTCACATCAAAATAAAAAATGTTTTTCTTATAGTCTGAAGAAGCTTTTGGAAAAGGAACTTGAGCCTATAAGAATGCCATTTTCATCCTTCCCTTTTCACTATCAAATGATGTCAACAATCTATGCTATGAAGTAGATGTCTACTTCAAGAATTGAGCATAGACATTGGCCTTCAGAGATTCATTCTTTTTCTTAATTTGAAGAAAACTATTGAAAATGTTTGGTTCCTCTTGTTCACTTTCTCCTGCTAACTATGTAATTTCCAATAAATTCTGTGAAACTAAAGAGGAAGATGGAGTATTAAGGACAATTTCCTCTGATCCTATGGAAACTTGTGAATCGTCCAAATAGATAATCATAGGCTCTTTTTGACCCTGAATGGTGGTAAATTTACAAGCAGTCTTCTATTTCTTCTGATAAATGACAAACTCCTTTACACCCTTTGTTGAATATGATGACTCTTTTCTTGACCTCTTCTCATACTTGCTTTGAGAAGTGGGAGTCTAAAGGGTATAAGGAGGTATAATTTTCTCTTCTGCTTCATGTTGAAGCCCCGAAAATCGGGTCGACAACAAGGGGGATAACCGCCCAGTCCGGACCTTGGTTGGAAGCACCTTATCCGTTTGGTATAGCGAGTCCAACTGGGGATAATGGGACCAGTTTCCTAATCTAAGGGTGTGTGTGTGTGCAGAATTGGATGTTGCTAATCTAACAGTTCCTATCTAAACTACTTTAACCTAATTCTATGCTATTGTAATCTAATGAAAACATCACATCTAATCTATGCTAACCCGGGATGTAATTCTTCTATTATGCGATCTAAAGAGATTTCAAATAATAACTGGTAACAAAGATCATTCAGCGATTATAAGAATGGAAATCAATTAAGATGAACCACTTTGCATAAAAAGTTAGGCAAAACAGTTGTGAACAACATATCGCATAATAATTTATTCACACATTAAACATAAATAAATGGCTCCACCGTACAAAAGTGCCAAATGGTAACACAAACATTCATGTAATAACATATAA
>APFE031360020.1:0-10705 GCA_000404065.3 Pinus taeda | reverse complement strand
ATCCAAATATGAAGTTAAAAAACTATTTTAACTGCAACAAATCAAGATTTAACCTCAATTTCTTCCAAAAAGTTGCATTATAGACAACTCCCTTATAAACTCCAGTTAACTCTCTTACCAAAAAAACATTGCGCAAAAGACATACAACTAGTTTCATTTTCTAGGTGCGCAGCTTAGATGAACAATTTATGATGAATAAATTTTCAATAATTGAAGTAATGATTTCGTATCTTTTTTTGATTTCAAAGAATTTAATATTTTTGGAGTTGTCTTTAGTGAGATTTTTTGGAAGTTTTTGAAGTGGATTTTTTGTCAAAATTATCTAAAATCAGTCAGGAATTTATTGAAATCACAAGTTTCATGGGTAATCATGTGCAATCGAAGTGCCCTAGGGATTTTCGAGGGTGGTAAATCCATATATACATTAAAAAAACTAGTTTAAATAACAAAAACCAAAATTTCACCTCAAAATTTTTCATAGGACTCTGGTACTTGAAAGTCCAAAATGTCACACTAAAAACAACTCCAATATCTTTAGTTTAGTTCTGCATAGATCATGGATTGAAACCTGTGAAACCTGCAAATTTGGAATGTCTATCTAATGACAAAAACTCAGTTGGGTGCTATTAATTATGTTAGATAATTATTGAATAAAATCGTTGACCGTCCAATAGGTATCTGAATGGAAGAAGACTAAGAAGAATTTAACCCCCAACAACTTTCTGGAATGAGTCAAATGGTCATTCTATAACTGAGATTTTTACTTCTTCTTATTATAACCAGCGATCCTTTGTACAAGTTGATGATAGATCTTTCCCCATCTATCCACCTAAATGCACAAATCTATGGTTCCCAAGAGAGCAATCCCAACTCACAATATACTTAAAAGGGAAGATGACATTTCTAGGTATTTAGTTACTTTCATTAAATTGTTAGTTTGTTGTTAGTGTTTTGTTTTGTTGCATGCTAAAGCCAATAATTCATTAATATATTGTTGAATTTTGGCTAACATAATAAAACTGTAGAAACAGGGATAGGTTTGGAATATTTGGTATTCTAGTAAATGAGTTTTTAAAGCAATTTTAATATTTTTTCTCTCTCATTGTTTCTTGAATGCAAAACCTCAAAACTCCATTTCTCATT
This sequence comes from Pinus taeda, assembly GCA_000404065.3. Classification (NCBI taxonomy): domain Eukaryota; kingdom Viridiplantae; phylum Streptophyta; class Pinopsida; order Pinales; family Pinaceae; genus Pinus; species Pinus taeda. Next base: position 9,562 of record APFE031360020.1, on the reverse strand, counting down.
TCTTTCCCGTTCCTCGTTTCTAGTAACATAACTCAACAACATGTAAGAGTAGGGGATGCTTATTGAGGGAGATACAGAAATCTATAATCCAGAAGCTTCAATTCATTTTGTTAAGCCATTTTTCTGGGGGAATTAAAGAGTAAGAGGATTGGGCAAGAACTACACGGCATCATTGGGGCATCACAGAGCCCATTAGAGTAGTGCATCGTTACATGGTTTAATTTCAGGTAAATGAGAGTATTTTTTTCAAAGAGTTTTGGATTTATTCAACACTTGTTAGTTGAAAATGGGATTAAGAATGCCTTGGTTAAGGTTTTTCTCTTTGGTAAACTAATTAGATTTTTTTAATTTTTTTTTACAACTGTTTCTAGCTTAACTGGAGGATTCCAGGCCGAGAGAAACTATAATGCCTCAATCATAATGTTGGTGTAGAACACATGGCTTGCTCTAATAAATTAATAAGACATGTTTTCATTAATAGCCTTATGTTTTGGTACGTTCTAGGATCCTCGGGTTATCTCATTATTGCGTGATATTCTATTACAGGGTTTGTGTAGTACATAATGAGGCTCCTTTGAGTGCACTAATTAGAGATGGAAAGTTTCCGATATGTTTGAATCTTTCAGGGAGTGTCCCTTGTTTGTTAAGGATTTGTAAGGTTATGGGTATCTTTATATTCATTGTGTTTTCTTATAATATTTCAGAATGTGAAGGTCACAAGAGAGTGTTCAAACTATTGATCAATTAACTTCACATCTCTTTGAAAGTCAGACTCCCATATTTTCATTCAATATGGAATTTATGGTGTGATGTACTGTTGGTTTAGATTTGATCCTTGAAGCTATGCCAATGTACGAAACTATAAAAAAAAAAAACCACTATGTTTTTGCAAGTTGCGGTAACAACTCTGCTCATGGTTCATTTGCACTGTGAGGTAACAACTCTGCTCACGGTTCATTTTCACCGTGATGGGTGTGCCAAATTAATGAAGAAAACAAGGTTTCCTATTAAAGAATGGGAACAACCTCACTGTTTGGGCAAATCCTTCCAATCTAAAGTTGAAAAAGAATGTATGAGAGCCAACTACTGGAAAAATGATTTATAATTTCCTTGTCTAAGTGCTCAATATCCATGCTAGTTTTGGGTTGTTGCGCATTGAGATCTGCATTTTGTGTTGCTCAACTCAATGGTTTTAGAAATGTTGAGGATGTTTTGAACAAATTGTGGTCTATGCAGGAAGGAAAGGCCAAAGAGAAGAAGGAAGAAAAGAAGGGTGCGAGACATAAGAAGGAAGATGGGCCTCTCACAGTTGTGATAAAGGTGGACATGCTTTATGAAGGTTGTGCTAGAAAGGTCAAGAAGTGTGCTAAAGAAATGCTAGAATTATATGCACATTGAATAATTGTTGGCTTGCATCATTTTCACCCTTCAAGATATGCGAGTGGACAAAATTTTGAAAAGAACCTACTTAATTTTTGCATCCAGCTGTGGTAAAAAATGTGCTCAGGGTTCATTTGCATTGTGATGGGTGTGCCCAATCAGTGAAGAAAAATATCCTTGGAATGAAAGGTATTATGTTCCATTCCTTATTGAATGCCATACACATTTACTGTGTCACCGGATTGATAGTTATACCATTTCAACAACTAAATTATAAGATAGGTCATATAACGCTTCTCCTCCATAATGGTGAGCTTCACCTTGCCATTTGCTTTTTCATTTTGTAGAGAAAAACTCTTCTCCTAGGGTTTATGAGATAGTTGGATCCCACTAATAAGCTCACACAGTGGACCAGAGAGCAAATGAAAATACATGCAACTACCCCATCACATAGCTTGAAGGCATGACCTACAATAACGACATGGTTTTCAAGTTCGGTGTTGTGGGATGTTGTGATTTAGAATTTATGGTGTGATGTATTGTTGGTTTAGATCCGGTCCTTGAAGTTGTGCCAATGTACACAATTATAAAAAAAACCCACTATGTTTTTGCAGCGAGCTACGGAAACAACTCTGCTGAGGGTTTATTTGCAGTGTGATGGGTGTGACAAATTAGTGAAGAAAACAAAGTTTCCTATTAAATAATGGGAGCAACCTAGCTATTGGGGAAAATACTTCCATTCTAAGGTTTAAAAAGAATGTATGAGAGCCAACTGCTGGCAAAACCATTTATAACTACCTTGTCTTTGTGCTCAAGATCAACGCCAATTTTAGCTTGTTGTGCATTGAGATCTGCATTCTGTGTTGGTCAACTCCATGGTTTTAGAAATGTTGATTATGTTTTGAACAAGAAATGGTGGTCTATGCAGGAAGGAAAGGACGAAAAGAAGAAAAAGAAAGGAAGCGTGGGGTCGATAAGAAGGAATATGGGCCTCTCATAGTTGTGATAAAGGTGGACATGCCTTGTGAAGGTTATGCTAGAAAGGGAAAGAAGTGTGTTAAATACATGCTAGGATTATCTGCACATTGAATATTTGTTGGTTTGCATGATTTTTGTCCTTGAAGTTATGCTAATGGAAGGAATTTTGTAAACAACCCACTCTATATTTGCAGCTAGTTGTGGTAACAATTGTGCTCATGGTTCATTTGCACTATGATGGGTGTTCCCAATCAATGAAGAAAAATATCCTCATAATGAAAGGTATTGTGTTCAATTCCTTATTCAATGTCATGCAGATTGAGAATGATGAAGTGATCTAGGCCAATACTCCTGAAATGTGGCAATTTTAAAACCATTATAGAGGAGCCTTTCCAAATAGATTTTGTCCCATGATAAGTCACTAAAAATTACTATTTCTTCAAAGTTATTTATTTATTTTCCATAAAGAATGATTTTTATCATTTTCATTGTTCTGATTAGAAATATTTTTTTGCAATGTTTTCAAGAGATGCGATTATTCTATAATTATTTGCATCTAGCACATCTAGCTATAATTAGATTCCTCCAATTGTCTAATTTCAATTGGCTTGGATGTTTCTTAGGATACATAGACAATTGAATAGATTGAATGTGATGTAAAACATACACATCCAGGTATGCATTTTTTTCCCTGGAGATTCTGCATTTGATATTTCAAATGAGGATCATGTTACTATTGGGTTGAATTATATTTGGTGAGACATTTGTAACAAGTATTGGGCATTTGAAGTTTACAAAGCCTAGGGAACTGTTAATGTGAAAATGACAAATGGGTTGTGTCCTAGAAATATTGTATTTTCATGGAAATTATAATTCTCCTAAGAGATTTATTTGGGCATTTAAACAGGAAGCACTGAAACACATCTTACTAATTTTCTCAAAGTTGAACCTAGGGATTGGTTATGTGTGAGGGATGAATGAAGTTTTAGCACCATTATTTTATGTGTTCAAAACAAATCTAGATGAATCCAATGCAATGAGAAAATCATTTTGTCCAGTCATGCTTGTAATTTCTATGAGTCAGTTCCACTATGACGCAACATTTTACTATTGTAATTTGTATGGAATATATTCCTCTCAATACAAAATGATAAATCATTATCTTTGTTACTTTTGGAGTTTTTTTGTCAATTAGTTAATTATAAACCATTAAATGTGATGAATGAACTTTTGATGTATAGAAAGGCTTATGAGTTGTGAGAGATTACAAGGGAAAGTTAACAAAATATGGGGGAGCACCTATAGAGACTCTTAGATTGATAGCATTACAAAACTTGTCTTAAACACCTATTACTAGAAATACATGAGAAGATTTGCACAAGACAATTAAACAAATTCAAGTATTGCATAACTCATTTAGGGAGACGCACACATATAAGTGCAGCAGATTCTAGGGTTATGACATATACATGTGTAAGGTACAGAGATCCTAGTCCTAAGCTGGTTATTGTACTGCTTAAATTAGTTATGCAAGAACTAGTCCAAGACATTAAGGTTCTGTACTTAAATGAACACATCCTTTAATGGAGATCATTGTCCTGCCAACTTCAATTATAATAGTCACCGATCTTTTCTTTTAAATAAAGTGTGTGTGAGAAAAACTAACCTTAAGTATAGGACATAGAAAGTGATTTGGGGGCATACCATCAATTTCCTCTTTGACATATCTGGTTTGAGAAACATTGAGGACTTTGAATCTCTCAAGCTCTGGAAAAAACATACTTTTCCAAGTCTGGTCTATCCCAGCCCTGGAACTATGCACATCTCAATCGTAATATTTTGAATTCCATGGCCTCATTAAGAGGCCAATCTCTAGAATTTTTGTCTGGGATATGTTGAAATGAACCATTCTCAATGGATGTTTTAACTTCGTCTATTACAACCATGGGTGTTCTTTTGGTGAGCAATTGCAAAATGATTATTCTCATAGCATACAAATCAGACTTGGGGCCAAGGCTATCAGTCGTTTGGCACTAACTATCAATATAAGAAAATGTTTCTGTAGGAATTGTGCTATTGTACCGGGTTTCCATGGTTGTGGTCTTTGTAGGTACAAGCCTACTAGGACCCGCATCACTAATTTTGCTAACAAAGATGTGGTCCAAACGTATTGTAGCTTGCCTTAGGAAACTATAAAATTTCTTATGTGTAAGTCACATTTTCCAGTAGTCATAGGATGACCATTTTGTCTTAAAAAAAAAAATCAATGTCAAGTAATGTGGAAAAGCTAAAACTGTAAATTAGAAAATGAGAAATAGTTAATGTTCAATCAAATAGAATCTTATTTTTCCTTTCACCTCTTGCAGCTAATCACTCCAGAGAAATAATTTTTTATTACTCGTCAATTGAAGAAAGGTTTAATATTTATAGGAGTTTATTTTCTGTTGCACAAAGAACTGGTTTTAAGATTTAGCTCTATACAATTTATAAATGTTTAAACACACTATTGAGATTTCTATTAAATTCATATGAACTTGACTTCTTCTTAGTTTCAAATTTGAATATATACTATAGATGCAAACTAGAATTCTTTGTTAAAATTGGGTATTTAATTTTGAGAAAACTACAATTTTCTATCTAACATTTACTTAACATCTGTTAAATGCTTTTGGTATCATGTGAGTAGTTGGACACATTGGTTTTGTTGGCTGACCTACTGTGAATGCAATGCAGTTTATAGGAACAATAGCGGCTGAAGCAATCAACCTAGGAGTTGCATTGTAGATATTAGGATCAGTTTGATTTCAAGAAAACTACAATTTTTATCTCACATTTACTTAAGATTTGTTGAATTTTGTTTTGATCATGTCAGTAGTTTCACACATTAGCTATGTTGACTGACCTCTTGTGAATCCAAAGCCATTTATAGGCACACTAGTGGCTCGAACAATCAACCTAGGAGTTACATGGTGCATGTTAGGATCGGTGAAAGATATATACCAAACATATCTTTTGGCTGCAAATATTCGATGGACATGTCCTAGTGATCGTGTGCTTTTTCATGCATTAGTCATATCGGTTTGGTTGGTGCCAAGTGGATTTTTGCAAACTTGGAGTATATATCCCCAATTCAATTGGTTCTTCTTAGGTGGGGCGGTTGTTCCAGTTATTGTGTGATTGGCACACAAGGCCTTTCTAAAGGTCATGTGGATTCCTTCAATCAACATGCCAATTATGTTGGGATCTACAACCATGATGCCTCTAGCCACTATAGTCATTGACTACATCCGAGATCAATGTTGGGGCCATTTTCGATTATTTTATCTTTAAATATCACAAGAGGCTTGGTGGCACCATATAGGCATATGATACCGCCGTACGGCTTTTCCTTTGCCAAATTGGGTGCAATTGCTAGTTTAATATGAATTATTTATATATTAAAATATTTATTATGGTTAAAAAATATTAAATAACATGTCATTAACAATGTGAAGATGTAATGGCAATTAAGTACATTATAAAAGTACTAATTGTGATTGGTCATTAATTCAAATTTGTGTTGTCTTTCCATTGATCTAATTATACATATATTAAAAAACTAAAAATTATATAAAATTGTGTAATTTTTTATCATAAAAAATGAGAAAAATTATATAAAGTTTTGTAACTTTTTATCTATTTAATATGGAATTGCTATATAAAAGTAATTTTAAATCAAAGAAATAAAAACAAAATAATATATAGTAACATAGATTTATGTTAAGTTTAGAAATTTACTATAGAAATAGAGAGATAAAAATCCCCTGATTATTAATAATTATTTATTTAAGAATTATTTTATAATAACTCTTATATATATTAATATATATAATAAATATAATATAAAATATAATATATATAAATTTTATTAAAATATATAATAAATATATATAATTTTAAATTTTCACTAATGTTAAGACTAACCTAAGTTACCCACGGGCGATTAAACCGGTGACCTATAATCTTCAGAGTGCCTTTAACAATGCACCCATTCACAAAGCCCCGTGAGGCATAATAAAAAATAAAATTATTATAATTAGAAGTAATATGTAAGTTTAGCATATTTTCTTGAAAAATATTATAAAAGATTAATATATACGATTTTAGGAATTTATAATTAAAATATTAAATAAAATACAGTTAATAATAATTAAAGCTTATGAAATATATTGATTATAATTAATATTATTTTTTTATAAGTAATATAAATGGTTTAATTTTAAGATAAGAATATAAAAACCTCATTTTAAATTATAATGAATTTAATTTATAGTAAAATTATTATATTACAGTACTTATTAATTAATTTTTTATATATCTTTATCATATTTAATTTAACTACACTTAATGCTATGCTTACATTAGGATATTTGATTTAATTGCTGATTTAAATGTTCTTAATTAAAAAAATAGAAATAATTATTTTAGTTTTAATATATTTTAATTTAAAATCTCTATAGTTAAAAAATAAAATTAAACATACGTAGAAATTCACTGAAATTGAACATGGATAAGCGCGAAAATAATAACACAATATTAATAACCAACTTACCAGATTCCAAAAATCTAGCCTCCATAAAATTTTGGCAGACTCGGCATCATTCGCCCTTAGCAGAACAATTTTTTTTTCGATGAAAACTGGAACAAGTAAACAGCAGTTAAGCTTCATGATTATATATATATAAATTAGAAGAAAAAAAGTGGTCTCTGAAATATTTATTTATTTATTTAAAATACAAATGTCCATGCAACCCAAATTCCAAGGAGAACATCAATCAATTCAACTAGGCCAAATTTTACGACGCTAAAGACAATATAGATAGTAGACCTTTATATACTCTTTGTTTGTTTGTGAAATGATTGCGCTTCCCTCCACGTTCGACGGGTCATAACCACCACATTGAACTAGATACGTTGTCTTTATGTGTGCGTCCTTAATTTGTTTTTCTCTATGGAATTTAGTTGTTTACTGAATGCAATTTATGTAAAGACCAACAACTACAGTTGTATCCATAGCCGTAACTACAGTTGTATTCATAGTCTGTTCTGTTCATAAAACTGGGATGGTGGAGGAAAGACGTCTGATCGGGTGAGTTGATGTGTCCATGTGATTGTTGTAGAGGAGAAGTTGAAATAGGTATATTCCAAAAGTGGAGATGCAATAGGTATGACGTGTAGAGTATATATACTAATCAACCTCAATTGTAGAGAGGAGTCACTTTACCAAATATTGTGGAGTGTTGTCTTTGACTTTCTACGTAAAATCACAGCAGGGGTTGAAAAATAGGACATCGTATACTTTTCCACGATTTCGAAATAGGAGTCACATTGATTATATAGTTTGAAAAACATTGCATCGTTATGAACTTTCACCATTTCAAATGGAGAAGGGATAAAACTCTCACAATTTTAGTAATGCTTAATAATCTAATGATGTAGTGACATGAGAATCGTTGTTGGAGGATTAACTTTTAAAATGCTTAATTGAAAAATAATAAATAAAGACACTCGTTGGCTTTGATATTATTTTTGAAGCAGAGGCTTCCTTTGGTAAAAAATGAAGCTTACAAATGAGTTGATTTTTCTAAAAGATCCAATGTCTGAATGATCTTAACAATTTAGCATACTTATATATCGTGTATTATTTCTAATATTTTTCTTTTTGTTAGTATTTATAAATTTCTGCAACTTGGTAATTCAGGTTTGTGTTCCCTAAAATTGCTCTATTTATTTGTCAAATTAGGACAGGAGCATTGCTACCATTAGGTGTAATGATGAATCCATGGGAAGGTTATTCATTCACAAAAAATATGTTCCTTTAACTAAAAATGGATCTTTCACATTCCCTCCCCCACTCCCCATTTTATCTTTATATGTATTCCTTGATCTAGCAAATACATGACAAGTATATTTTAAGTTATTTTTTCTATGATTTATGCCATAGTTGACCTTTAGTGTTCAATTGATCAGTTTTTTTAGCAAAGATTTATGTTAATGGTGTTGAGTTACCCATAAATCTGTTATTCTTGCTCATACTAGTAAAGTCAAAACCTCAATCTGAATAGAGCTCTTGTAGAAGTTGAGTGTTTCCGTTGGTTCTTGTCCAACTCCTCATAGTAATACTAACTTCAAGGAATTGAATCTATAGTAAAGTTGTGTGAAGTTAAAATCTTAGGTGAATTTGGTTGAATATGTATCCAACTTTGAACAGATTGGACTACAATGACTTTTGCAAATGGAGAGGGTTATTAGTATATGAGTATGATTACTAAACATTGAACAAAAGCACCAAATAAACCTAAGATAAAATCCTATTTCCCTACAAAATATATAGTATGGAGTTATCCTCATCTTATCATCATATTATATTTGTGGTAAAGATCTAGTAGTTAGTTTAGTAAATCAACTTGCTAATGAATGAGATGAATTCCCATTAACAAGGTTCATATCCTAGACATACTTTATCCCTCATGCCCTTTTGACTTGTACAAGAGGTCTGATTGAAGCACTTAGGGTTGACTGTAAATCATGGGAAAATTCCACTATTTCCTACCTGAAGAGATATCTTGTTTACTATCATTCCCTCTAAGGGAGGGGCCCATTTACAATACACCGATATTCATAATAGCTTTTCAAAACAAAATATCAACCTAATGTTGATTAGGAAATCACAGAGACTCTCCTTGGAGTTGATATTATATCCATTATTAGGACTCTAAGTATTGTCCAGAATTAAAGACATCATAGTCCAAATCTTTTAAATTTCCATAATATATCTCAACAACCAATAGTTGGTTGTGCTTTACATCAAGCAACAAATATATTATAGCTAAAAGCTATTAAATTTTGTTTTGATTTATCAAACTCTGATTTTGTTTTGAAGTTTCTTGGTGGATGGATTTGTTTTAGGTTGGTTTCTACTTTATTTTATTAGATTCAATATTTATGGAATCTCTTATTGAATTGAGGCTTCTTTGATCCATATCAAGATTATGAGAAACATTTTTCAACATAAATCACATGATAGTACATTTGTCGACGCGTTTCGAACCAACGAGTGTGGTTCATCGTCAGGACAAGTTGAAGAACCAGATCATGGCTGCATGTTAAATAGTGAGAGAAGATCATCCAATGGCTAGGTTTGACTGAAAAACAGCTATATTGA
>APFE031360016.1:35698-68149 GCA_000404065.3 Pinus taeda | reverse complement strand
AGATTGAGGAGGCCAGCTAGGGCCCTCGTGATGTATAAATGTTGAGGCCTCAGCCTTTGTAAGGGACTTTTGAAACCATTGCATATTTTTCACCACAGTGTTGCTAGCTTTACTTTGTTCTCTTGTAGCCATTTTTGGCATCACCCTTATGACTATTTTTTGATAATGAGAAGCAGTTCGATTTTATATCAACTCTGAGTTTTCCATTGGAGCCATAGCTCTCAGGGTTGGGCCCAACCTGAGAGCCTAGGGCTTCCTTTCTGTACTGTTACTTTTCCATTTATGCATCATTGTTTCCCTTTATGCATTTGAACGTATTTCTGTTAGGCAGATTTAGTTATGTTGCAATCCTTAGTGTACTATTTTCCTTTGCAGAAATTAGTTATGGGTTTAGAGCTCTGAAATGTTTCTTTGCATAGTTGATGTACATGGTTTTCTTTCCAATAAAGCTATTTTTCATTCATGCTTTTGATAGGTAGACTAGATTAGCTAGGACTTTGATCATTTGCAAGACTTGGTTGATTCGGTTGAACGTACACCGTGCAGGGCATCTCCACCACTCTTTCATCCACCTAAAACATCATCTGAGCCACCTGTTCCATCTGTTAGTTGGGTTCCTCGTCTCCCATCTGTCCTTTTTTCCACGTAACCCTACCTTCTTGCTCAATCATTTCCTTAGCCTTCTTCAAGCCAAGTCAGCCTTCTACACCTTCTCACCACTCCACCCACCCGTTTCTGGGTTACTCCAGGCCCTTACCCTACCTCCTTATCCATCCATGCACCTTCCCTCACTCACCCATTCTCTAAAATCCACCTTTTAAACATCCAGTAGAAATTTCTGAACATCCTATAGAACCCATGCAGACTTCCTGTAGAAGGTCACAAATGAGGTTTCTTGATAGCCAAACTTTGTGAAACTCTCTAGAAGGGTGCTAGGGACTCCTTAGACCCTCTCTGAACCTTCCCAACCTTTTCCAAGCATTTCTCCTCCTTGATCCACCCCTGCACATTAAAAAAAAACAATGAAAGCATATGCATGATGAAACTGACAACTTAATCAAAAATACAAATAAGACAAAGGTAGTCTAGACACATGTATTTTACCTTGATAGAAGTAATGGCATCTATTTCAGTAGTTAGCATTCTCATCTTTGCATCAGTAGGACTAGCTAGTAGAATTAGGGCTTGCTAGGATTTGCGCTTTCCTTCAGTTTTTCAATCTCTTTTCGCAAGTAGATTAGCTTCCTTTGAGTTAGCTTTCATCCATCAGTTAAAAAGCTTCTTCTAAGAGCTCATAGAAGTTGGCTTAAGCTCCTAGCAGATTTGTGCCAGCTAACCAAGTGATAGTTGCGGCAAGAGCTAGTACTTGTGCATACAGCACTGTCGCTTCCAAGTTTGTTACGAACGACCGGGTTGATAAAAGTAAAGAAGGGAGTCCCAGGAGTTGCAGCATTATTGCTGCAATACTGGAGCCCACCAGGGATATGCCTTGTACTTTGAACCTTCCGATGCGAGGAAACCTTTCCAAGAGATGGATTGCCTAGGAAAGGGGATGTCGAGGAATTTGGAACTAAGTACTTGCACAAAACGGGGTGAGCATATTTCTTGAGGGACTGTGTAACATCAAAGGGGAGGTCAGGGATGGATTTGTTTTAGTCATTAGCATTGTCAGATGGAATCAAACGCACATTAGGAGTGTGCCCTGGAACAATGAGTCGGTAATTGTTCTCTGAGAAAGCAAGTAGCGCAAGGATTGTAGCACTAGACATTGGATGCATATTTGAATTTGGCAATGGATTCTAAACTTCCTAGGAAGGAAGTGAATCTTGTTACTACTTATGAGGGTGGAGGTGTGGGCCTATGGATTCCCTTGTTGCTGATGTGAGTATCATATCATTTTATTTGTTGGTTGAGCAAATGTACATATGTATATATGTATATATTATTGTAAATTTTGTATCGAGTTGCATTTATAAAGCTCCATGGATAGTATGATTATTTGTTGTTTGAAGCAAATGTGTGAGTATATATGTGGTGGTTATTGTAAATACCGTAATGATTTGTGTTGTAAAGATCTAGTAAATGATATGTTTGTCATGTTTCAACAATGATCATTGAAAATACTGCAACGAGTTGTGTTATAATGTTATATAAGCAGTATGTTTTGATTTTTAGCAATTTTTCTTGTTGAGAAATCTAGGGCATCAAGATTAAGTGATTTCACTTCTAATGATAACTGCTTGTGAATGCTTTTTACTTCTTTAGATTAGGGTCTTCTCTTTACTCAGATTATTATTATGTTCTTTTTCATCAAATAGCTACCAATGCACAAACAATAAAGAGACAAGAGACATGAAACGTAGGTGAGCATCCGGAGAAAAAACCTCTCCAACTTGAGAGGAAAACCCAAATGAATTATTCCTCTTATAGAGACTTCAATTGATGAATAACAAGACTAAGACCCTTGACCTATTCACCTTTCCAAGACAAATTCATGAGACTTCTTCTCTTTCTTTATTCAACGATGGTTAAATTTCTTTCTTCTTTCTCCTTCTTCATATCTCTGCTCCTTGGATCATATCTACAACTCTCAGCTTCTTCAGAAACCCTAGTTGTAACATGTGTGAAGTATATTGACCAACTTTTGTTCCTTGTTACCACTTCACTTGGATGGGGAGACTTCCTACTTCACTTCGGCTTGATGAATGCAATTTCTCCTTTCTTGATTCGACTTTTAGACTAATCTTTCCTTGGTCCTCTATAGTAGCTCTTTCCTTCACACGTGTGGTGTATATGAGCCCTAAAATAGATCTGAAATAGTTTGTATATCTTCCTTTCTTCTTCGCTTGGAGATGAGGCTTCCTTCTTGAGCTTCCCACACTTCTTTCTTGTTTCAGAACTTGACCGAAATTTTTTCCTTCAAATGAGGTCGAGCTACCCTATTTATAGTGGTTTGTGCATCCATAATAAGCCGACTTGAACTGGAGCATAGGCCAATATGTCATTTTGGAAACATTCTTAGGCTAACATGATGAATGGCCTGTGACAAGGTTTTAGAGGGATATTGACACATTCAAAATGACTTCTTGCAATATGTAACATGTCTTCCCTAGACTTTAAGACTTAATGACAAAACCTAAAGGCTCACAATGTGAACCTTAACTAAAATAAAATTCCTTGATCATGAAACCCATGATTCAAGAATTACAAAAATAATTTTATTTTCTTCTTTACATCAAATATATAAAATCATAATTACACATCTCATTATGAAGACCGAACCTAGTTACACTTTTCAAGACTCCCTCCTAACTAGGGAGGTATTCACAATCCATATAAGGTAATTGGACATTATCAATCTGAAGAATTCTCAGAAGAAGAGTCGGATTGGTAACCCATTTGTATAACATCATATCATCCAACATTGTCACATAGCAAGGCCTTGACTAAGTGCTCTATCTCTCCACAATACCATAGCACAATGCTGGTGATACCAATGATGTATAGGCACCCTCATCATTGTCTCTCTCAGAACATACCCCACCCAGGTTCTCTTAGAGTATGTTCCATTGGGACTATTCTTATCTTAGATTCTTAATCCTTAAAGAATATTACTCCTCTACAACTACTCTTATCTTGGATGCCCTAACTCATCCTCAAAGAGTATCAGATGCCAGATGTTTACCCAATACTCCATTCTATCTTCCTAAGTGAAAACGAGAATGATGTGTCTATCTTTCCCTCTCAACTTAGGGAGGAAATACCCATTCCTATAAAAGGAATGTACCCAGGCTCCCTCTTAAATTAGGACTTGACCAAGCTCCCTCTTGACTAGGGACTTGATTCTAGTAGCTTTTTAGATGGAGATCATGGGACAACCAGCTTCTTATAGAACTCTTTCCTTTGTTGTCATGAATTTATCTTATTTGTCAAGGAGTATACATTTTACGGGACTTCTTCGTAGGGCATAGACCTTCCATCACTTCCATCCATAATTCAGTCATGCCATCATTCCTTTCATTGGAAAATGATCCATTAGTCCATATTTGGTCCTCCTTCATGCTTTCATGCCTTCTTCATGCCATGTTTCCTAAAGGATCTTTCATCTAGCTATATCTTCCTCAGTTGTGGAAGACATCCCCAACTCTTCCCTTCACAACCCTGCATAAACCCATCTAGGTATCATTCAAAAATAATAAATGAACGTTAAATAAAAATTACCTTTTTGATGGTATTTCATCATGACATATTCTAGTTTGCATTAGAATCCTGCATACACATCTCCAAAAGATATATACTATCAAGGGTCTCTTTCTTTTTCATACTTCATAAAAATTTCTTCGTATCTTTCATGGAGATATCCTATTCAAATCTCTCAGTCCTTGCATGTTGATTAGATTTTCCGTAGTTTCATATTTCATGATATTTTCCTTTCTCTCTTCACACATTTTATTCTAGGAACTTCCAGTCATAGTTCCTCCAATTTTGTCAGCCACCTCATATTTCATATGAGGACATATTATGTTGATTTCATCTAGACAATTTGTGACCCAACCTTCCTATATCCTTTCAAGGGAGGAGATCCTTTTTTTTTTCATGCTCTTGAGATAGAGAATTTATCCATGTTACCTGCAACCATATGACATGACTCTACAATATCGAATACAAGCATACATACCTCATTTTCCTTTAGGTCATTTTAGACTTCCTTCTAGTAGCTTCCTTGATTGAAATAACTTTCAATCCTTTGATCTGCTTCACCTCTTTTGTCATCATCCAATGAATTCCCATAAGATGGAATTCTTGATGAAACCCTTGATTCCTTCTGATGAATATTCCAATAGAGGATCTTGAGAATCCTTATTTAGCAAGTGTTCCCCTTTGACTGATGTATGATGAGCCTTGTGCTAGATGAGTATTTCTTCTTTTTCCACTTATGCTTCTAATGAGATTACTAAGATCTATCTCCTTCAATAGACTTATATTTCAACCATCTTTCATGCTTCTCTATGACTATGTCACGAGCTCTTGCTTTTAATTCTTGTATGATGCCATGATGCATCCTAACATTTTCCTTAGAGATTCATGATAGCCATATCTTACAAAAGAAAAATTGAAAATAGGAACTTGAAAAGGACTAGGTGAGGAAGACTATCTCAATCATAGTAGATATCTCTTACTTCCTCTTTCTTGGACTTCTTCTTTTCAGCTTCCTCCACTTCTTTGGTGATATGGACTTCTTCTCTACCTCTTTTGTTATTTTCCTTCTTGAGCTTAGGACAATCTCTTTTATAATTCCCATATTCTTGAAATCCATGGCATTGAACATTAGTTGGGTTCTTCTTGTTTTTCTGACGACCCAATTTCCCAGAATTTCCTCTTCTCTTTGCCATAGAAGCATATGATTGATTTTTCTCACTAGATCCTACATCAATTTTTTCCTTATATCTGGTTTCTTCAATTTTTCATAGAGACCATAGATCCTGGAATGGAGTAGCTTCTTTCTTCCCATAAATTCTTGAAGTAAAGTTACCCCACTCCTATGGTAGTGCATTTAGTACTG
This sequence comes from Pinus taeda, assembly GCA_000404065.3. NCBI lineage: Eukaryota > Viridiplantae > Streptophyta > Pinopsida > Pinales > Pinaceae > Pinus > Pinus taeda. The sequence continues at coordinate 62,586 of APFE031360016.1, read as the reverse complement.
TAGTGGTTATCTCCTTGTCAGACATTATTTCTCCCAGATATTAAAGTTGATCCCTTATCTCAGATATCCTCATAAAGTATGAGGTTATCCCTTATTCTTTTGATATCCTTATCTTGTAGATTTCTTGCCTTAGAGAGATAACTTCTCATGTGGTGCTTAATGAAAACAACTCTACCAGTTTGTCATATATTTCTTTTGAGGTATCGAGTTTAGATACATATGGAATGGGGAGATCCTTGATGGATTTTATGAGAATCCTTTGAGCCCTCACTTCCCCTTTCATAAACTTTGCAAGTGCTTGAGCATATTCCTTTGATGGTTTGGTGATAGAGCCTTTGACATGATCCATCACCTCATTTTCAATGAGATTCATATTTGTCCTCTTCTTCCATGCAATATAGTTTGAAGCCCCAACCAATTTGTTGTTTTCCTTTGAAAAAGACATTTTGAAAGATTCAGACATAAATATACTTACTTGTGAATATGCTTCTTCCACTTTTTGCCTCGAAATTGATGATAATATAGATGATAGAGAAATTATCCTTGGTGAAGATAGATCTCTTCAAGAGTGATCCTTGACTCCACAGAGAAGGAAGTGATGTCCTTGTTGATGATAGTCAATGATGACTTCTTGATGATGTCTTGATTCTTCTTGGATGATATTCTTTAATGGAAAGGACCTTGCTTCAACGAGGGTAAATTTCCTTAGAAATTTTGAAAATGATGACAACGTACTTGATTTCTCTAAGATGGATAAGAAAATTTGATTTATAAATCTCTTCAACTTGAGTAGGGCCTTTGTGGTCTTTTGATGATCCAAAGACTTCTCCTTGGTGTAGAATTATTCTTCAATCTAGTGTTTTAATACTTCTTTGTGGATCTTGACTTCACATTGATATCTTTCAATTTGCTTTGCTATCTTTCTCAATATTTGATCCTTGAGTGTCCCTTGAAAATATTCCCTTCCTTGACTTTTTCACCTTAGCTCTGATACCATGTTGAGAAATCTATGGCATCAAGATTAAGTGGTTTCTCTTCTAATGATAACTGCTTGTGAATGCTTTTTACTTCTTTAGATTAGGGTCTTCTCTTTACTTAGATTATTATTATGTTTTTTTTCATCAAACAACAACCAATGCATAAACAATAAAGAGACAAGAGACATGGAATGTAGGCAATCAACCAGGGAAAAGACCTATTAAACTTGAGAGGAAAACCCAAACGAAATCTTCTTATTATAGAGACTTCAATTGATGAATAGCAAGACCAATTCACAAACCTTCTTCTCTTTCTTTAGTCAACAATGGTCAAATTGCTTACTTATTTATCCTTCTTCACTATCTCGGCCCCTTGGATCAGATCTGCAACTCTCGATTTCTTCAGAAACCCTAGTTTCAGCATGTGTGAAGTATATTGATCAACTTTTGTTCCTTGTTACCACTTCGCTTGAATGGGGAGACTTCCTACTTCACTTTAAATTGATGAATGCAATGTCTCTTTTCTTGGTTCTACTTTTAGACTGATTTATCCTCAATCCTTTGTAGCAAATCTTTCCTTTGCATGTGTGGTGTATATGAACCCTAAAACAGATTTGAAATAGTTTGTACACCTTCCCTTCTTCTTTTCTTGGAGATGAGGCTTCCGTCTTGAGCTTCTCACACTTCTTTCTTGCTTCAGACCTTGACCGAAATTGTGTCCTTCAAATGAGGCCTAGTTGCCCTATTTATAGCGGTTTGCAGTCGACTTGAACTGGAGCATAGGCCAACATTTCATTCTGGAAACATCCTTATGCCGACATGATGAATAGCTAGTGACAAGGTCTTGGAGGGTTATTGACACATTCAAAAATTACTTCTTACAATATGTAACATGTCTTCCCTAAACTTTATGACTTGATGAGAAAACCTAAAGGATCACAATGAGAACCTCAACTAAAATAAAATGCCTTGATCATGAAACCCATGATTCAAGCATTACAAAAATAATTTTATTTTATTCTTTACATCAATTACATAAAATCATAATTACACGTCATTATCAAGATCGAACCTAGTTACACTTTTCAACATTTCTAGTTGTAGGTGTCACTGAACACCAAAGACGGTGTTCCCCTAAGGGGGAGGGGTCTCTAACAGGCCATTCATGTAATAAATTTAATAAAAGAAAAAATACGACCAATTTCATGGAACGTGTATTCTAAGCTAAATTATGGCCAAAACATCCTAGTGGGTGTTCATTTGGTTTATTATGGATAAGGGGAAATTGGCAAAGGCAATGGCAAAGGCTTTGAAAAGGCAAAGAGGCATTAATTGGAATTTTATTTATGAAGATAAAGGAAATTAGGAGAAAAGGAAGGTGAAAGGTCACAGGTTACATGTGAGGAGGAAAATGAAGGAAAAATAATCGAAATTGAATAAAATATAGACCTCATTGATAAAAAGGAGTCTGGGGATTAGTTGATGGCCTTTTGATAGTTTTTGGGTGGAGCTTTGTCTCTATTTTCTCTCTTGCACTTAGAGCATTTCTTAGAGCACTCTAGCATTAGAGAAAGGAAAGCAAAGGAAGGCAAAGGAAAGCAAAGATCAAGGAAGAGTCTAATCAAGCGGCTATAGCAAGATTACTTGTAGGAGTAGATTTTCATGTATGATTTAGTTGTTAGTTTTGGCATGCATTGCATATGCATGTGTGTATTTGGTTCTCTTGTTGTCATTGGCATGGGTTTTTCCAGGTGTGGAAATGGTTTTCAACCTTGTCTTTCCATTTTTGGATAGACATGGTGTGATGGGGTTCTTTTACTTGGTTGATTTGGATTTTCGGATGGTTTTAAAACTGAGTGAGGTGATTTCAGGAACAAAATCACAAGGCCTAGGAATCCCTGGACCAGTAAAGGTGGGATTGCAATAAATCTTGGTTGTGTATACCCTCGTTGGGCCTAGGAATCCTTGACTAGTAAATGGAAGGATATACGTAAAGCCTGATGATGGAGATGGAAAAATTCCTCACGGTCTAGGTGGAGAGATCCGGAGGCATCCATGTTTGTTTAGGGCATAGTGATCCCTGAACCGATAATGGTGGGATTGTGGTAAATCCTGGTAGTGTATGAACTTTCTTACTTAGGCCTAGGAGTCCTTGACCGTATATGCCAGGATATACGATAAATCATAGTTGTATAGGTGCTTGCTTCGTGCTGAGAAATCCTTGACCAATTATGGTGGGATATGTGGTAAATCCTGAGAAGCATGGTCGGTTTTGTTGTGAGTCCCACATTCATGCTTGGAATATGACATGGAGGTGATTAGCTAAAAGAAAGATTTGGCTCAACCCAATCTATGGCCAGGGTGGTATGTGGAAGTCCCTAACTTGGTTGGTTTTCTCATATGTTAATAACAACGCTTTTTCCTTGTATTTCATGAGTAAATGTACTTTCTATTATGTGGCTTTGATGGTTGTTCTATCGTTGTTATTATTCTGGTTATATGTTGGTTATCAGCAAGGTTTTATGACAAACTTGAGTTATGGATCTCATCATGTTTTGGTTAGTAAATAAATGTATGACCTAACAGATGATAATGCAGCTATTATATGAGAGCATCATACCTTCTTGATGATCCTTAAATAAGTATGAGACTCCTGTGTTCAGATATGTGATTATGACTTGTAGATTTCATGTTCATCATGTGTTTGATGGAATGTATGTCATGGTTAGGCTTGGTTAGGTCAACTTATTGTCTAAGTTTTGTTTGGAAGGCTTTGTCCCTATGTCATTTATCATTCTTGAGAGTTTTATGAAGTTTTGGGCAGTAGTTTGGAGACTAACCTGAAAATAAAAATATATAAAAATAAAAATAAAAAGGCTAAATCTCAGAGTCGATAGCACGGAACTGGGCGAAAAATTTTGCATTCACATGGACACCTTGTTGTGGGAGCAACTGGAGGGTTACATACACATGGAGGGCTTGTCATGGGAGAGACTAGGGGTTTAGTTCAGTTAAAAAGCAATTTAACTCAGGGGTTGGGCACTTGGAGGGGTTGGTTAGCCCCTGGGGTCCTTTAGCTCCTGAGGAAGGTCAGTTTGGTTTTGGTTGTGTCATTCTACTTCCTTAAGGTGATCTAAGAGGTTGATTCATATCATAGTAACTCTTCATCACAGATTTACCCCGGTGAATCAGTAAGCTTGGGTAAGTGTGGGAGAAGGTTGTTACATTGTTTTCCTCTCAGAGGGTTTTAACCATCTAAAAATATTGGCATTATGATCTTTTATCTGGTTGTATTAGTGGTTACTCAAGGTGTTCATCCTATATGGAATACCCTATTTTCTCAGACATGGTATCAAAGCATGTGTTTCCACATTTCTAAGATCTACTATTTTATTATATATATATATTATATATTATATATATATATATGCCTAAACAGACTATTCCATTGCATATAAAGCACTTCTTTCAGTTAAGAATTCCTTTGTTTCATTTGAGAAGATGTTTCTATGCCCAAGATATGGTTTTTTTCATCAAATCCAGAGGTATACAGTCTAAATACACCCTTAAAAAAATTACAAAGTTTATTTGTCCATTTTCTATTTATATTTTGGGTTTGTTTCACTTTTGGGTTTTTGTATGCTCTTTTCTCTACACTTAGCAATCTTGGCAAATCAAAAACATAGAAGAAAGTGATTTCTTAACTACATATGTTATTTTTCGTGTGCTTTGTGCAATATAATTAAATCAAAGATAGAGAGGAAACTTACATTTTTCGGATAAGCTAACCAAGATATAACACCAATGTTGTTGGGTTTTTGAATTATTTTTTTTTACAATTGTTTGTTTTTGGATGAGAAAATTTTTTTGGTAAGAGCCAACTTCAAGGTAGAGCTCCAACAACAACAACAACTGCATACTCCTTCACTACAACACTAGCTTGCTACTTTATTTAGTAAGAGGTTTTGATTTCAAAAAAACAAATAAGTTGACTTTCAAAAAAAATCATGCAAACTTAAATTATTTCATAACTTTATTTTGAAGGGTATTTCACTTCCATTATAAAAGTAAAATACTATAAAACAGATTTAATATTTTTAATTTATTTTTTGCATGGAATTCTCATTTATAAAGTATCTTCATTGTAAAAACGATCCTCGTTTGTTTTATAAAAGTGAGTCATATCACAAAGTAACATATTTGTAAAGTGAGCTTATAGGTAAAGCTAGTGATAGGAATTTATTTTTTTCAGCAACATTCATCACCACAACTTCTACTTGCCACATATCTCTTTGTTGTTATTAATGCCTTTTTTTAAATGAGTCTAACTTTTACATCCGAAGTCCATTTTTAGTGTCATTTTTTTCAAACCACGTAGTTTTTTGAGAGCTTTCTATCCAAATAGTCAATTTCAACTTTTGAAAGTATATTATCTACATATTTTAATATGGCTACTCTAAGTGAACTTTTTCATATTAGTACCATCTACTTCTCATGGAAATCTCAAATGTAGGATGTACTAAGAAGTAAAGGATTATATCAAATTACCTTGGGAAAATAAAAATACCCTATTGTTGTTGATAAGAGAGCCAATTTAAATAATAGGAATGGGGAAGCATGTGGATTAATTGGAATGTGCATTTCTCCTTACTTGTGATTTTATATTCAAGGAATCGATGACCTGAATGAAGTTTGGGAAAATTTGAAAAAGGTATTTGGTGAACCTAATGTGATTATATATCATGAGCTTGAAAATAAGAACATGACTATAAATCCTAATGAATTCTCTTCCATTCAATATTATTTATCTAAGTTCAACACATCTAGACATTTACGTAAATATTTTCAAGTCAATCTAAATGAGGAGTGATGCATATACATTACTCTTTCCAATCTTGGTTCTACATATTTTGTTTTTGTATCTACATTTTATGCCACTAAAGAAGCTCTAGGGGTTTCATATGAAAACATTCTCTTGAATATTTTGTGACTCTTTGATTAGAGAGAAAGACAAACTCTTTCATATTGGAGTGATCAACATTGGAAGTACATCTAACAAGACCATAATGGTTCAATAGAAATATAAAACCTAGCATCCAAGGAAGGAACATCATTGCAACAATAAGCAAAACAAGGGTCTTAAACCCTCTCAGAAAACTTCTACTCTCAATGGTGACAAGTGTAGAAAATCTGTGATAGGTTAACCCGATAATGCAATATAAATCAAAGCAGAATACTATAACCTACTTCTACTATCAATTTACGGAAGCTTAAAGATCGAGTTGAACAATATAACCAAAAGAAGAAGAATAAATGGCACAATACACATGAAAATATTTTGAGGAAAGTCTCAGATAAAAACCCCACACTATTGTATTATCATACATGGTGGAAATACATACGAATTATACAAAGCCTTAGCTCTCACAGCTAGCCAGCTGTCAGTACAATCCTCACAGATGCTCACAGGAAATCTTGGATTCTCTCCAGCCTTCCTCTCTTCTCTCCAAGCTCCTCTTTCCTTGCGTTGTTCCTTGTGGATGATTAGCCTCTTACCAAGTGGAAAAACAAGCCTTCAAACTATGCAAGCCTTAAGGATGAATCCTTGACTGCAAGCATGAGTTTTCTCCATGAGAAAAAAACATGAAACTAATAATACATTGTCCTTGAACATTAATCTCAATTGGGTCTTTCTCATAATAGACATGCATGAGTTTCTGATGAGGGAATCTTCAGTTAACTGGAGTAGCACTAGCTGAGTGCATTAATGCATCAACTGACTGTTAACTCACTATTAGTTCCTCAAACAATTTGGAACTAATTTAACTGGACTTAACTCATTAAACTGAGTTAACTAATTACAACTCAAATATAACTCAATCTTATCTCCTTAATTTAAGGGATGACTCTTGCATGACTTCAGAAAGACTTCTAACTTGAATTTCTCCAACTAATTAATTTAAAATAAATTAATTAATTATTTCCAACTAGCTGTTAAGACTAAATTCGATTTTAATTCACAATTTAATTCAAGGACAAATTAAATTGGAATATTCTTGTTTCCATATTTCAACACTCCCTCTCAGCAAGAAAGGGATTATTTGCCACCCCGATCCTGTCTCTATGGAACTCGAATTTACACTTTGACAGTGCCTTTGTCAAAATGTCAGCATCTTGCTCCTCTGTCGAAATATATTGCAGCAACATCATTCTCCTTGCTACACAGTCTATGAGACGATGATATCGGATGCCAATGTGCTTGGATCTATCATGAAATGTTGGATTCTCAGAGAGTTTGATACAAATCTAATTATCACAGTAGATCACAATTGGATCCATCCTCTGATCAAACAAACCAACTAGGATTTTCCACATCCAGATGCCCTCACATGTTGTTGATCTAAGTTGTCATTGATGTCAATATGGAAAAATTCTAGATAGTTAAACTCCACAGTTAAGCGCGCTTGATCCAGAGGAGATCTGGGATGGGTGACCTCTTGGGAAGTCTTGGTTACCGGGTGCAAGCCCCGGAAGTGATGATTGATGCTATGTGATTCGTTCTCCACATTTCACTAGTTTCAGTCTCACTTCTTCACCCCTGTGAGCATCACCCGATGTAATGAGTGCTAAGTGAACTACTCAAAAATCATGAGAAATTAGTCAGTTACGACTACCTCTCATGGAAATGGTCATACGTGAATGACTTACTTAACGTAGTTGAATCCCAAAATGGTATCTACTAAACAATGATGTGAAGCCAAGCAAAGCGGATCCATGAAGAAACAGAAGTAAGAAGCCAAGGAGAAGCAGAGCAGATCCATGAAGAAACAGGAGCAAGAAGCCAAGGAGCAAAGCCATCAGAGGAGCCATATTGTTCATTAGAAGGAACAAAGAGGAACATGCATCAGGAGGAGAAGCCAGCGAAAGAGCAGTTAACCGAGGAGCCATATCATGCGATATCGAAGGAATATTAGAGAAGAGCTTTTGGAGCAGTGCATCGGAAGCCATCGCGGAGTCATATCAGACTAGAAAAGAATGGAGGAGTATATATCAGGTTAAATTATATAACCACATATATAAGGTTAAAGTCAAAGTGAGTGCACATGGTTATATTCCAAAAGGCGGAGTTGTAACAGTGGTAGTGGTTTTCCGGTGGATGTTAGGCGATAAGTGGTATCTAGAGGAGAGCGCCCGATTCCACTTCATGGGCGACACATTGCACTCGGGTGGAGAGAGAAAACCACTTTTTTGGGTGGTTATTTCCCTTGCAAATTTATCACCTAAAATTCATGCACGTCGTTGGATCTAGCACGAGTTGATTGACAGTGAAGGATCAACAGACGGTTCTAGGTTGATCGAGTTAAGTGTTGACCATCGAATCATCAACAGATCAACGGTGGAGGATCGCTAAGGAATACCATAAAAAATCAATAGCGGCGGCTTTATCACTTTATTATGTTTCACATTGAATCACTTGACTGCGATATGTATTACAAATCCATAACAATATTCTCTATTGTAATATCGGATCCGCAACAATCGCAAGTCTTGAAGAGAGGTAACAAGGGAAAACTGTCGAATGCAATAATACATAGACCCGAGGGATGTATTAACAACCATTTAATAACATATCATGTCCGCCTCATCAGAATTATCATATCATAAGTCTTAACGGGATGCCACATTGAAACTCTAATTGCGATAATACCGTGGACCCACTGCTCCATTGTAATGCGTCGTATTGTAATATAGCATCCGCCGCATCGAAAGATATGTTGTATGGTCCCAGGTTTAAAGGCTTAAAGCCTTGCCACATTGAAAGCGCCGATTGCGATAATAACGTGGACCCGAATGCACCATTTAACATGACTAAATGTAATATCGCATCCACGTTGTATCGCTAGTCCCTAAGGGATGTCAAACCACCGATTGCAATAAGGTTGTAGACCAGATGGACTTATTAAAAGTAGCTTATAATAATATTGCATCAAGGTATCCAGGAATTGGCTATGTTATGTGAAAATCTGCCGATTGTGAAAACCTTGTGGAGGAGCGGACCCGATGAAGTTATAGATGCGAGCGTAATGCATTTAAAGTCCGGCCTTATGTGTTCAAAGGGTGTTTTTCCGTGTATTCCTATGTATTCCGATAAGTAATGTTGCTCGAGTTTTGTTAAGGCCAAAAAGCATAAATTAACGCTTCCGATAGTTTAGTGGGCATGAACCATTGCAATAGAAATATGCAATAAGGTATGCCTCGACAAACGTGCATAGGTGAGGAATTAGGAAAAGGATGTCCTGTGTCATATAGGCACGACTTATAAAAGACCTCCAGAAAGTTGCAATTGTGATTGGATAGTGATGTGGCATGTGGGACCTCTCTGTTAACAGAGGAATCCATGGACGGATAAGAAGAAGAATCAAGTGAGCGTAGATGGACAAGCAAATGCAGAGGAAGCTAAAGTGAAGGATTCCCTTTAGCTAAATTTTGAAGGATTGGTGTCCTTGGAGTTGGTGCTCCTATTTCCAAGGTGGGTGCCTTGACAAAACAGATCCAGACAGTTTGCAATAGAGGGTTGGAGCCCTTGAGGTTGGTGCCTCAAAACTAGAAGGATTGGTGTCCTGGGAGTTGGTGCTCCTAAGTCTAAGGTTGGTGCCTTGACAAAACAGAGTTTGTGCTCTGAAGGTTGGAGCCTCACAAAATTCCAAGTTGGTGCTTAGTAAAAAATTGGAATCATATATATTGTATCTATTTTATTGCAAAGATTATATTAATAAAAGCATTTATTCTTGTTGTTCATCTTGTGTTTTGAATATAAATGTTTTAACTGGTAAAAATAACAATTGAAAAGAAATATTGATTCACCCCCCCTCTCAGTATTTCCAACACATGCTGCCTGACTTGCAGCCATGTATTTTGCCTCTATCAAGCTGAGTGCAACCGGCCTTTGTATCCTGTTGTACAAAGAAATTGTCGTTGAACCAAGGTTGAAAATATCTCCTAATGTGCTCTTTCGATCTGATGGACTCGCTACCCAATCTGCATCAGTGAAGCCCTGTAGCTTCACTCCCTATGTCCATCTGTACCATAATCCATACTAAGATGTGCCTCTAAGGTATCTCAATACATTCTTTGTTGCATTCCAAAACATCTTGGTAGGTTGAACCATCGCTTGACTCAGTTGGTTCACCGCATAGCACAAATCTAGTTGTGTGTTCATCATGTACATCAGTGAACCCACAAGCTACCTGTACACAGTAGCCTCTACCACTTTTCTTGAAGTAGCAACCTCCTTCCTCCAGTTACCTGCTAGAGGAGTTTGTGTGGGCTTGCACTTCTCCATGTGGAATCTCCTAAGTATCTCGTTGACATACTTGCCTTGAGACACAAACAACTCCCCATCCTTCTGCCACACTTCCATGTCAAGGAAGTAATGCATGAAACCCATGTCTTTCATCTCGAATTCTCTTGCAAGGTCCTCTTGAGACACGATCAACTGATCATCACCAATCAATATGATATCATCAACATAAATTACGATGATCAACAGCTTACCTTTCACCACGATGTGGTACAGGTTCGCTTCCGCTTCACTCTTTTTGAAGCCCAACCCGGTGAAGTAGTTGTCTATCCTAGTGTACTAAGCACGAGGTGCTTTCTTCATCTCGTACCACGTTCTCTTGAGTCAAAACACATGCGACTCACGATCAAAGGTCAAAACCTTCCGGTTGCTCTATGTACACCTCTTCCTCAATCTGGCAATTGAGGAATGCAGCCTTCACATCCATCTAATGGATCTTCCAACCCATATATGTTGATAGTGCCAACATAGATATGATAGATGAGTACCTTGTAACAGGAGAAAAATTCTCATCATAGTCAATCCCCTCGACCTGTGAAAAGCCATGGGCAACAAATCTTACCTTATGTTTCTCCACACTACCATCAGCAGCTTGTTTTACCTTGTAAAGCCAATGGGAACTCACAACTGACTTGTTCTCCAGTCTCGGAACCATGTCCCAAACACTGTTACGAACTATGGAATCATACTCCACCATAGCATCAACCCAAATTGGTTGCTGCACTACTTCCTCAAAGGAAGATGGCTCGGTCTCAACACATTCCCCACTAAGAGCCATGTATCTAGTGCACCTCTCAGGTGACCTCCTTTGTCTGCCCTGAGAAGATGGTGCTCCCACATTCTCTCTTGCAAACTCCAACAATCTGTCATCTTCTCTTGCGTCCTTCCGTCCATCTCTGGAAGACTCTGCTTGAGTGGATGCCTCCACTCCTAGGACCTCTGCATGTAGTTTCTCCGCATCAGTCTAAGGCTCCTCCTCCTTAAGAACCAATAGTTCCTCCACAGCCTGTAGTTGGAGCTCCCTCTTAAGGGAAACTCGCATGGCCTTCTTCACATCAAACTTGAGATCTATGTGAACCACTGTCCTCCGACTGGTAGGCAAGTACACCCGATAGTTGTGAGGTATATCAATGTACCCCACAAATATCCCCAACTCTATTGTCGTCTCAAGCTTCTTCCGTGCATCCTTTGTCACATGGAAATGTACCGATGAGTGAAAGACCCTGAAGTGACCCACATCTAGTCTCTTACCAGAGAAAGCTTCCTCTGGTGTCTTCATCCCAAGTATGTGATGCGGGCTTCTATTCTACAAATAGACCATTGTGTTTCATGCCTCAGCCCACAAGTGAAGTGGTAGGCCTTGGTCATGAAACATTTCATGTGCTGCCCCTACAATAGTTGTGTTCTTCCTCTCGGCCACCCCATTCTGTTGTGGGTTATGAGGTTTCGTCAACTCTCGTCTAATTCCTTCAGCTGCACAGAAGTCCTTAAAATATTGAGAGACATATTCTCCACCGTTGTCGCTTCTCAAGGCCTTGATCATCTTCCCTGACTCTTTCTCGACCAAAGCTTTGAACTCACAAAACTTTGTAAAGTTTGGTCCTTCTTCTACATGAAATAAATCCATCATTTACGAGAATAGTCATCAATGAAAATCACATAATACCTTTGCTTTGTTGTGGATGTCGTTGAGAATGGTCCACACAAATCAGTATGAACTCGCTCTAAGATAGCCTATGCTTGACTATCTCGATCATGAAAGGAAGATTTGGTGTACTTTCCCAAGGTACAACCTTTGCATGTGTCAACTTGTTCAAGTTTACCTTTGGGAAGTCCTGTAGATATCTATTGCATTATCTTCAAAGACCCATGATGCAAATGGAAAAACCACCTGCGCCAAAACTCGCCAATGTCTTGGCTTTGCACCAATTCTGCTTTCGTACTCAATGCTACACAATCATCTACCTCTAGTTTATAGAGATTCTTCACCCGAATCCCTATCCTCTTGGTCTGACCCGTGGCTATGTGTCTTAGGAATGCCTTTCCTTTACTGAAGACAACATCGTAGCATTTATCCTCCAACATCATGACCGATACCAAGTTCTTCTTCAGTCCAAGAACATACATCACATCTGTCAAGGTGAGAGGAGCTCCATGCTCCCTCTTAAAAGCAAGCGTTCCCACTCCTGAAACACCATACCTTCCATCGTCACCCATCTCTATGTGCATCTTGAGGTCTTTCTCCTCCAAGGCACTGAATAATTTTTTATCATCGGTCATGTGGAATGAGACTCCACTATCAAGATACCAGACACAACACATCATCGATGACACCATGCATGCAATGATGGTAAATTCAAACTGAGAGGCTAATGCCTCACCTTTCGATCCTTCCAAGGATCCCTTCTTGGACTTCTTCGATGGGAAATTAGTCACATAATGTCCCATCTTGTGACAATTAAAGCATCTTACTTTAGACATGTCACCCTTCTTCCCTCCATGAGAAGAATTCGATTTGAAATGGGAAGCCATCCCCTTCCCTTTCCTTGCCTTACTTACTAAGGCCAGATTTTCTTCATCATCATTCTTGGATGAAAAGTCATTCCGTGTGCTCCTCCTGATCTCCTCCTGCATAAGGTCCGACCATAGTCATTCCCAATCCGGTAGTTTCTCCCTTCAATTCACAGAGTCCTGGTAGCTATTCCAACTCTTTGGAAGGCCAAGGAGAGCAAGGCTCACCAGATCATCATCGGAAGTAGTTACTCCCACACTGCCAAGCTCATCTCTGCAGTTGATGAGCTTGTTCAGATATGTGGAAATAGTATCACCCTTCTCCATCTTGATTCTTCGAAGCTTATCGTTGAGCGCCAATTTCCTCTGGTCACTATTTTTCTGGTAGAGGTCCTTCAATGTCTTTGTTTCCTTATTGGGGCCTAACCCAGGTTCAAAAATGTTTTAGCCAAGAAAGTCTTGAAACTACCAGCCCTTTCGACAATAGTCCGCAAAGCACAAACTGAGGTCTCACCCGAGGTAGTTTGGGAGGGTGTTGGAACCAGGTTTCTACACCTTAGGGATGTCTTGAGGAGGTCTGGAAAGTTGTGACTCGATCCTATGCGCTGCGCTACTTCCACGCAGCCATCTGTTTAAAGTAACTACCCTTGCACGGCTTGGAAGATGAGCGTGAATGCAATTTACCTTTTATGTGCTTGATATTATTATAGATCTTGAATTAACTTACGAAGGCACAACACTTTCAGTTACCAATTAACATAAACAGAAATGCGCACAATCATAAACCATAAATAGATGCATAAACTAGAATAAAGACTAGATACGCAATATTCCAGAACCAACTTATGTTTATTAATGCCTTTGTCCAGTTTCAATCCACTTCCTGCCCTGTGCACACAGCTGCGAATTCTACCGGGCCTCCGCGCACTCAGCTGCAGAGCCTCTATCTCCTATTACAACCCAAAACTCGTACTTACAGACTCTATCTCACATTCAGACACCCATAGTACTTCTTCACGTCCCTAAAAAGCTACTAACTATACTTAGATTCTCACTCTATTTATACATTCCCATGGTCCGTAGACCATGGGTAGGCCGACACATTCTAGATTAGATTACAATATTTTAGGGCAGACTACCCTTAGACTTGACCCATTACAATTCTCACCCTGCACACTTCATGGAGCCTTTACAATACCAATACCCAAAATTGTGGGCTTTGAGCACCAAAACCGTTATGCGGGGGATCTGCTGCCCAATAGGCCCCCAACACAAACATCGTGACTCGTCCCGAGTCACTTGGCTTGTGTGGCGATCTTTGCCCGGAGTCCATAGAGAAACCTCTACGCTTCACGGATGTCTGCCACATATTCCTCTGCTGTCTGTTGTATCAGTTGTGCGCAACTCTCTGATGCATCATTGTCAAAGGCACCCTCTTGCCTTTTTGCATATGTGTCTTGCATCTAGGCCAGCTTCCCTTCAATTGTGGCAGTGACCGTGAACGCTTCCTCGAGTCAAGGCTGGATGCATGCTTTAAGCCCTGCTTCTTTCTAGCGTGTGGCATCCACCTATTCCTTCAGATCCTGGGCCTCCCTTACCTTGGCCAATCTCTGGGTAATGGTGACAATCTGCACGGTCCCCCGGACATCGTCATAGGCCTGCTGCAGTTTCCACGCTTCTGTCTCTAACTATTATAGCCTTGGGTCCTCCTGTAATGAAGTGAGTGATAATAGGGACTGGTCCAACAATCTCATGTAGTCTTGTACAACCTGCTCGATCTCTTTCATCCCCAATTGAATGGCACGGTGACGTTGCTCTCTAACTTCCAGGGGTGTAGAGGACTGCACCTTCAATCGCAACTCCGTGATTTGCAAGTTCAGCTCCAAATGAACCTTCCCAGCCTCCTCTTAAATCTTGCGGACTCCAGCTACCAGTTGATGAATATTTTCTGCAGTGCAGAGTGCCACTGGAACGGCCAACTTCGGAATGTTGCTATAGGCCTCCTCCACTGCATGTTCTAATTCCTGGTTTCAGGCGACCATGTTGTCGCACTGTAGGCTAAGCTGTTCGAAATTTACCTTTTGCTCACTCAAGACTTGGAGAGCGTGGCCTTCCCTAGCACGAAGCTCAGCAGTTACCCCATCCTGCAGCTGGAATAGAGTTTCTCTGGGAAGGGTGGCCAAATTAAATCCCCAGCCCCTCATGCCACCTTCGTCTTCTGCTAAGACTACGCCTTCTGGTAACACCAAAGTGTTCGTTTTGCATGCGCGCAGCATCTGCTCAGTTTCGGATACACCTTCCATAAGGTACGGTGTCATCATTCCTGGGGATCGCACTTGTAATGCCCGCAACTGCGCTCTGAGTGCCCCCAACACAGTTTTCTGCTCCATCATCAACTCTGCCAGAGCATCCTTAGTGACACCGCGAACTGGTTTGCTACTATCAATAAGGGTTCCCTCCATGGTTTTCGTTGTCTGTCTTTTTGCGCGCGGGTGGCTGCTCTTGGACGTGCGGCCACTTGAGTTGGGTCAAGTTTGTTGAAAGGTTTGTGCATTCATGTGTCTCTACCTCCCCCTATATATCCTGTTCCATGGACATTTCCTGGCTTTTCTCGGTCTCCTCAGTGGGCGCGGTTGTGGTTTGTACCATCTTCTTTAGTGTTGTTGCCTCGTCCAATCTTGATTTTTGCTTCTTAGCCTGGAATGTTCCTGCCCAGCACATGCCTACACCAATCGACACAGGTGGGCATGCAAACTATTTTTCCATGACCGCTTGACTCACGTTCAATACTGGGGACTTCCAAACCGTAAGTGCATCCTTCTTTTGCATTCCCGCGAGCTCCCATTATTCTTCTGGTGTGTCTGCCACCAATGTGCAGGTGTCGTGTGCATCACCCATTCCATCACACCGTACTGCTGCTGATTTGGTACTGACCTTTCAAATTTATCTAAGCATACGCCTATCTCTTCATCATGTGTTGGTAGTTCCCTTGCTTCAGTCGTCACGCACTGTAGTGATATAATCATCATGTTGCAATTTAGCGTTGTTACTTCATGCATTCGATTCTGCCAACATTATATTTCTTCATATGAATCCAAGGTACAAGAACTATCACGCTCCCATGAGATTCTCCCATCTTCAATCGGGTTCACCCGATCTTGGTCTTGCACCGTTATTTGCTAAATGCAATCTAGCTCATCGTCGCTATCATCCTCGCGCACAGGCTCAGTGTAAAGCGCTCCTTCGGCTGGATCCAGCAGAACTATTATGCGTAGGGAATTTTTCTCAAAATAAATTTTCGCTTCTTCAGGTTGATGATTCCATTCATATCCGTGGCCCAATCTATCCCTAACAACAAATGGTAATGGTTACTATCATCCACAATCTCTATTACCTCAAAGTCCATCTACGTGCTCGCACCTTCAATATCCACTGTTACCCCTTGCAATATTCCCATGGGCAAGATCTTTTTTTGGTTCACCATTCGCAATTGAATAGGATACCACTGTAATGTGGCCCTGCCCATGCGTTCCCATGTCTATTTCGATAACACATTCACGTCTGAATGCAAGTCTAAGATTACCTTATCCATTTCATACTCGCCAATCTGTGCCATCAATCTCATTTCCCTCCCGGTGAGCAGTGCATGCTTTCCCAATTTTCGGACTACGCACGGTTCACCCGATCCTGCACATCTAGCGATCAGCTCTTGTAGTCCTTTAATTGCCTTATTATCATGCAGCAGTTTCATACATGTCTCTAAAAAGGTAGTTAGCATAGAAGGATCCAGGCTCATCTCTGGTTGATCCTTACTACCTAAAGTAGAGGCCTCCACAAAGCTCTTCTTAGCTTCCATAAATGTTTCCTTTGCACGTTCCAAGTCAAACTCAGGTTCCTTTGTAGGAGCCTTGCGAACCCAGGTATATTCCTCGGGCCGCTTCCCCTTATCTTCCCCTATGGTCGTGCTACTTCTGAGCATCATGTTTACATTGGGGTCTTCTTCGCGCCATTCGAACCTCATCATCTAGATATTTTGAGTTGGTGTAGGCTGTAGTACCCCTTTCTTGCGCATTTGCGTGATCAACATCGAACAATCTACCATTTCATGATCAAACTGCTCACAATACGGACAACATGTTCTGGTCAAGTTCATACAATCGCGCGCATAATGCCCAAGTCCTCCGCAATTATAGCAAATTAACTATCCATGCCCTTGTCTGAGTCCCATTCCTCCTCATCCTTGGCCTCGCCCTTGAAATCCACTGTGCTCTATTGTTGCGGCTGACTCCTGACCTCATGCCTCGATTTTCATCTTGTAGGCGGGAGTTCGATCCATCAACAATTCATAACTTCAACAGTTTCGCTCGTCGTAACCCACTAATCTACAGAAATTACAAAATAGTTGTTACGGCATTTGTGTGTACTTCTGCAGCAAGTGACAGTTGTCCATCTTGTGCTTTCCTCCCACCTGACAAATCGCACACCAGAGTGCAGGTGCCACACTTGGGGCCACATATGCCTCCGGCCTCAATAGCATTGGTCCCCCTCCCACCAAATAGTTCACGAATACAGGACAGTGATCTTTATCATGGCCCTAGCCTTTACATTTTATACACCACACTTCTTCGCACACCTCTGACTGGGGCGCCCTATCCTGCTTCAAACTCTGCATTTTCCAAGCATAGTTTTTGTAGGTACGCGTGGATTTGTTGGACTCCCAACCCCGGATCCTGTATTGGTGTTTCATGCAACCTCATCGCCATTTCCAATGCTTTTGTCTGGTTTGAGAGCTTCTGTTGCAACAGTGTCGTCCTTAGGTGTGGTGTCAAAGACGCCACAAACCACGCCCGGTGTTGTGCATCTGTCAATTTCATATTAGCCTCGCAGATCATACTTTTTGGCCTCTGATCCAGGTCCCAGGGGGTTTCGCTTGGAAGCATCGCGCTCTACTTAAATCTGATGATCGACTGCGTCTCAGATTTCGGCCAACTAAATTCTTTGTTCATTGCTATCTGGATCTATGTTATTTCGGCATTCGGGTGATCATTCGAGTGCTTGATATACCATGTCAACGCACTTACCAATGTGGCCTTCTTAATGTTGTCATTTGTAACTCCGTGTGCTTCCCACACTGCTCTTACTACAAACCAAAACTGATCTAGGTCTTCGCTCCCTACTCCTCTGAATACAGACAACTTGATTGCGCTCGCCATGCTAAACTGCGGGTTTGGCGGAGGTGGGATGGTTGAAGAAGGAGGTGAAGTAGGTGAAGTGGGGGATGGCATAAGTGGAGGTGATAAGTGTGGAATGTGCTGCCTTATCAAGCTAACCACACTCCTTGGTGAAACCCAAGCGTGCTCTTCCTCGCTTGCTCATGGAGGTGAAATCAAAGGATTGTTTCCTAACCCTTCGATACCTTTGTAGACCTTTCTGCTCCGCGTCGTTCCACTCATTAATGTATTCGCATCGCCCGTTTTTCACATAACAGCATCTTAATCTAGGTATTCAAAGACTTGATGTACTTACCTCGCGGTCCCTTGATAAAATGTCTTTCTACTTCGTTGTAGCTTACAGTCGTGTCTATCGCAAATTCAATGATAAACCCTCCTATTATCCAATCCAGCCAATGGTCTACGGCCCGCGTGATCTTATCTTCAGATGCCTCTAGCCTGTGCACCAGCTTTGGAGTCCACACTATCGGTTAATCGAGCTTGCACCTTCCCTAGATGTTTGCTAGCCTCGCGATCCAATCATACAGCTTTGAAGAGAAGGTCATAAAGAAGATCTCGTGGATTTCTGTATATATGTAGCAATCCAGCCACCTCTTCTCAGATATCTGTGGGGTTCTGTTTTCTTGTTTACGAACTCGTGAAGCCTTTGATCCAACCAATCTTCAATTTCCTTTTTCGTAGGTTCTAGTGTTCCGACATCATACATCCCTTAGGTAGATCCCAGTCCCGGCAACGGAACCATTTGTTGGCTTATTGGGGCCTGACCTAGGTTCAGAAATGTTTTAGCCAAGAAAATCCCAAAACTACTGGCCCTTTCGGCAATAATCTGCGGAGCACGGACTGAGGTCTCACCCAAGGTAGTATGGGAGGGTGTTGGAACCAAGTTTCCACACCCTAGAGATGTCTTGATGAGATCTGGAAAGTTGCGACTCAATCCTATGCGCTACGCTACTTCTTCACAGCCGTCTGTTTAGAGTAACTACCCTTGCACGGCTTGGAAGACGAGCGCAAATGCAATTTACCTTTTATGTGCTTAATATTATTATAGATCTTGAATTAACTTACGAAGGCACAATACTTTCAGTTACCAATTAACATAAACAAACATGCGCAATCATAAACCATAAAAAGATGCATAAACCAGAATACAGAACAAATACGCAATATTCCAAAACCAACTTATCTTTATTAATGCCTTTGTCCAGTTACAATCCACTTTCTGCCCTGCGCACACAAGCTACAAGGGTCTGGAGTTGTGCGCGGACTCTACCGAGCCTCTAACACTCGGCTGCGGACCCTCTATCTCCTATTACAACCCAAAACTCTAACTTACAGACTCAAATCTAATACTACATTCAGACACCCATAGTACTTCTTCACATCCCCAAAAAGCTACTAACTATACTTAGAGCCTCGCTCTATTTATACATTCCCATGGTCCGCAAACCATGGGTAGGCTGACACATTCTAGATTAAATTACAATATTTTAGGGTAGACTACCCTTAGACTTGACCCATTACAATTCGTGCTCTGCGCACTTCGCGCAGTATTTACAATACCAATACCCAAAATTGTGAGCTTTGAGCCCCAAAACCATTACGTGGGGGATCTGCTACCCAACAGTCTTCCACATTGAAAATGGAGTATCCTTCCCATGGAAACTTCAGACAATATGGTCTCGAACTCCCTCAAGGATGATCCATCTCACCTTCGCCACACACTTCTTACACTCAGCCAACTCTTGTGCATTAGTTGAAGCTGGCTTTGGGATTTCTTGATCAATGAATTCCTTCAAGCCATTGTCTTCTAATACAACCTCCATTCTATCTTTCCATGCTATGTAATTTGAGCTACCTTCCAAGGCATACTCGCAGTCTCAAGCCATAGAATGCCATTGGCCAACCTTGAAGTATGATATGAATTTGATTTTCACCTGCAACCCTGAACTTCAAACTTTGAATTCTCTTCTCAGTATATTTGTTCATAGCTCTGATACCATGTAGAAAAATCTATGATAGGTTAACCGGATAATGCAATATAAATCAAAGCAGAATACTATAACCTACTTCTACTATCAATTTGCGGAAGCTTAAAGATTGAGCTGAACAATATAACCAGAAGAAGAAGAATCAATGGCACAATACACATGAAAATACTTTGGGGAAAGTCTCAAATAAAAACCCCACACTATTGTATTATCATACATGGTGGAAATACATAGGAATTATACAAATCCTTAGCTCTCACAGCTAGCCAGCTCTCATTACAATCATCACATATGCTCACAGGAAATCTTGGCTTCTATCCAGCCTTCCTCTCTGCCCTCCAATCTCCTATTTCCTTGCGTTGTTCCTTGTGGATGATTAGCCTCTTACCAAGTGGAAAAACAAGCCTTCAAAACTGCACAATCCTCAAGGATGAATCCTTGACTACATGCATGAGTTTTCTCCATGAGAAAACACGCGCAATTGATAGTACACCATCCTTGAACATTAATCCCAACTGGGCCTTTCTTAGAATAGACATGCATGAGTTTCTGATGAGGGAATCTTCAGTTAACTACAGTAGCACTAGTTTAGTGCATTAATGCATCAATTGACTGTTAACTCACTATTAGTTCCTCAAACAGTTTGGAACTAATTTAACTGGACTTAACTTAGTAAATTGAGTTAACTAATTACAACTCAAATATAACTCAATCTTATCTCCTTAATTTAAGGGATAAATCTTGCATGACTTCAGAAAGACTTCTAACTTGAATTTCTCCAACTAATTAATTTAAGATAAATTAATTAATTATTTCCAAGTACCTGTTAAGACTAAAATTGATTTTAATTCACAATTTAGTTCAAGGGCAAATTAAATTGGAATATTCTTGTTGCCATATTTCAACAACAAGATCAAAATCAAAGAGTAATAAGACTCACAGAAATTGTAATTATTGTGGGAAAGATAGTCATCTAAAGTCTAAATGTTTTAAAAGGATCAAGACCTATGAAGAAGCAAAACATCAATCTTGATTCTTCTTCTAACATTTCTTCTCATGGACATGCATTTTTTGCTTATGATTCTCCTTCGATGTAACTTCTACTTCTTATTTTTATGAGTGGCTTAATGATTTTGGAGCCTCTTATCATATGGTTAAGGGTAAAGCCACTTTTTCTACTCTTAATGATTGTAGCACCAAACAAATACTTGTTGGTGATGAAATATTTCTTAGTGTTGTAGGGCCTAGAATGATTCAAGTAGTTACAATCATTTTAATGATGTATTATATGTTCCAAGTCTTTCCTGCAACCTTATATCAGTTTACCAAATAACTCGTTTAGATAGTAGAAAAATAGTAGAGTTTTCACCTCACCAAGTTGTAATTAAGGATTTAAAATATCTTGAGCATGTCCTTTCCATTGGAATAGCTAATAATAATACCATGTTGTACAAGATTTACAATTTTGGGCCATCACCTTTTCCCTCATTTTTTATTGCTTGCAACGATGACTTGAGCAAAAAATTTCATGAGTGATTTGCTCATTTAAACTATGTAGAAATTAATGTGTAGATTCTAAATTGTTCATGAAATTCTCTAAATCACAAGACTAGAAATAACTCTACTGATCTACTAAATTCAATTCACAATCGAGAACACAAATCATTAACATGCATCAATATTTAACACACATACACAGAGATTTATCTAGGGGAAAGAAACTCCTCAAAACCCCTTACTATATGTATTGCATTAATCAAAGAATTTGGATGAATACAATATGTTATGCTCAAGCTTAAGCTCAACCTGCACATGTATCTTCTATCCTCTTCCTAACTGACTGACCTTGGACACTACTTAGACAAAATTTTGAGCCTCCAAGATCCTATTTCCTTGTGTTGTTCCTCAAGGAATTGGCCCCTTATTATTTAGGAAATTCCTCAATATAGATTGCTCAATTCCTATAACTCCTTCTCTAACTGCATCCATGACCTGTACAACTTGGAATAGTTTACAATTGATAGTAAACTTCCCTTGAACTCCAATCTCAACTGGGTAACTTCAATTCTCTACATGTAACAATTATTTTGGGTTGATTGATAAATCAATTGGATGATCACTCAGTGTAAAAAAAGTTACACACCCATAACCAGACCTCCACTAGGTCTACTAATAATGAAAACTAGTTACACTGACAATAACTCAAATTATATTTATATAGATTGCTACAAATTAGCAATAAATCATGTAGAACTAAACTCAAGTGTCTCTAACTCAAATTTATTGAGTTAAATAAGTGACAAGAGCCATGTCACATTAGTTTACTACCTCCAAGTATTTTGCTGAAATTGAAAATTGGATTTCTCCTAATTTAATCAAGGGAAAATTAAATTAGGAATTTCTCACTGCATTTTTAACACTCCCCCTCGTCAAGAAAGGGATTATCAAATACCAAAAATCTTCTTCTATGGAACTCGAATTTACCTCTTGACAAGGCCTTTGTTAAAATATCTCCATCTTGTTCCTCTATCGGAATGTATTGCAACAACATAATTCGCCTTTGCACACAATCTCATAGATGGTGATACTAGATGTCGATATGATTGTATCGATCATGAAACACTAGATTCTCAGAGAGTTTGACACAACTCGGATTGTCACAGTAAATTACTATAGATCCATATTTTGACCAAATAACCCAACAAAAATATTTCTCATCCTCACATGTTGCTTGACTTGCAGCGATGTATTCTAATTATGCTGAGTTGAGTGTCATATATCTCTACTTATTGTTGTACCAAGAAAATGTTGCTAACCCAATATCGAAAATTCCTCCTGATGTGCTCTTCCTGTCTGATGGACTTCCCACCCAATCTGCATCTATGAAACCTTGTAGCTTCACTCCCTCTGTCCATCTGTACCAAAGACCAAACTAAGTAGTGCCTCTAAGGTATCTCAACATATGCTTTGGTGCCTTCCAATAGTGTTTGGTTTCCTTAACCATGGCCTGCCAAAGTTGGTTAACTGCATAACACATCTCTAATCGTGTGTTCACCAAATACATGGGTGAACCCACAAGATGCCTGTAAATGGTAGCCTCCACTTCCTTGCCTGAAGTGGCATCCTATTTCCTCTAGTTACCTACTAGAGGAGTGTACATGGGTTTTCTAATCTCTATGTGGAACCTATTCAGTATCTCATTGGCATACTTGCCCTAAGAGATAAATAGTTCCCCATCTCCTTCCATATTTCCAAATCGAGGAAATAATGCATGAGTCTCATGTCCTTCATCTTGAATGATCTGATCAGTTGTTCGTCACCAGTAAGGATCAACAACTCATTAACATATAACACAATAATCAATAATTTACCTTCTACCACAATGTGATAAAGGTTTGCATCTTCTTCACTTTTGGTGAAGCCCAAACCAGTGAGATAGCTATTGATCTTGGTATACCAAGCATGTGGTGCTTGCTTGATTCCATACAATGCTTGCTTGAGTCTACACACATGTGACTCTATGTTGAAAGTCTCAAACCCCTCTGGCTACTCAATATACACCTCCTACTCAACAACTCCATTTTGGAATGTTGTCTTGACATCCATCTAGTGGATCTTCCACCCCATCTGAGCAGACAATGCTAGAATTAACCTGATGGATGAGTACCTTGCTACTGGACCAAAGGTCTTCTCATATTCAATTCCCTCCACCTGAGAGAACCCCTTGGCAACAAATTTGGTCTTGTGTTTCTCTATACTGCCATCTGCTACATGCTTTACCTTGTAAATCCATCTCGAACCAATCATTGATTTGTATACTAGTCTTGGGACCACTTCCCAAACATTGTTTCTCTCAATGGAATCATATTCCTCTACCATAGAATCAATCCATATTGGTTGCTCTATATCTTCCTTGAATGATGATGGCTTTGTCTCTACCATCTCACTCATCAGAGCCATGTATCCAGTGTATTGATCTGGTAACCTCCTCTACCTGCGTTGTGATGTGGGTGTCCCCACATTCTCTCTAGCATCCTATAATAATTTGTCAGCTTCCCTAGTCCACTTCCTTCCTTCTCTAGATGTCTTTGTTTGAGTGGATGTCTCCACTCTCTCCTCCTATGCTTTTGGTTTCTCCACAACTTCCTTAGGCTCCTCCTTTGGAGCCAAAATATCTTGATCAAGATGCAAATGAAGCTCCCTCTCAAGAGAACACCTCATTGCCTTTTCCTCATCAAACTTCACATCCCGTCTAACGACTATCATCCTGAGTGATGGCAGGTGCACAGGATAGTTGTGAGGTGTATCTATGTACCCCAAAAGTATGCCCAACCATGTTGTAGGCCATAGATTCTTCCTTGCTTCCTTGGAAACATGGTAGTAAACTGATGATCCAAAGATCCTAAAGTGTGACATAGTTGGTTTCTTCCCTGAAAAAGCTTCCTCTGGTGTACCCATGCCAAGAATGTGAGGACTCTTGTTCTGAAAATAGACTGATGTGTTGCATGCTTCAGCCCACAAGTGTAGAGGTAGGCTTTGGTCATTCAACATCGCTCGCATTTCTCCCACAATACTTTTGTTCTTCCTCTTATCCACCCCATTCTGTTGTGGGTTATGAGGTGTTTTCAAATCCCGTTGAATGCCTTCCCTTGCACAGAAATTTTTAAACTCATTCAACACGTACTCACCACCATTATTCCTCCTGAGAGCCTTCACTTTCCTGTCAGTCAATTTCTTAACAAGCACTTTAAACTCAACAAAGTTGGAGAATGTATGGTCTTTATTCTGCATGAAGTAGATCCAAAACTTCCGTGAGAAATCATATACAAATATAATGTAATACATGTGCTTGGTAGTGGAGGTTGTCAAGAAAGGTCTACATACATTAGACTAGTTCCTTTCAAGGATTACATGCACCTTGATATCCCGATCATTGAAGATGGATTTTGTGTACTTCCCCAACGTACACCCTTTGCATGTATCCCATTGTTCTAGTGCTCTGTTGGGGAGGCCTATGGAAATCTATTGAATGATCTTCAAAGTGCCATGATGCAAATGACCAAGTCTTCTATGTCATAATTGCTCGACATCTTGGTTCAGCACCTTCTCTGCTTTTGTGCTCAATGTTGCATAGTCTTCTATGTCTAATTTGTAGAGGTTCTTCACTCAAACCTCGATCTTCTTCACTTGTCCCGTGGTGATGTGTCTCAAGAAAGCCTTCCTTTTGATGAATATCACATTGTAGCCATGGGATTCCAACACCGCAACAAAAACTAGATTCTTCTTCAGACCCGATACATACATCACATCCTTGAGCCTGAGAGGGGAGCCAAACTCCCTCTGAAAAGTAACAGTACCAATGTCAGTCACACTATACCTTCCATCATCACCCATTTCGATGTGCATATGGAGTCCTTCTCCTCCAGGTCACTAAAAAATTCTTTGTTTCCCATCATATGGAATGAGGCACCTTTGTAGAGATACCACACACTACCCATCACTATGCTTGACATGCATGCAATGAGGGTAAAATCAAGTTCAAACTGTGAAGCCAATGCTTCACCCACTCATCCTCCCATAGTCTTCTTTCTTGCCTTCTTGTGTGGACATTTCATGGCATAGTGTCCCAGTTCATGACAATTGAAGCACTTGATTTTGGACAAGTCTTTCTTCTTGCCCCCTTGACCAGATGCTGCTTTGGATTGGGATTTCTTCCCTTTCCTTTTCTTTTCCTTTCCAACCAAGGCACAATTTTCTTCATCCTTGCCCTTGGATGAAGTTCTATCTGTGTTTCTCCACCTTATTTCTTCCTACACTACATCATACCATAACCACTCCCAGCTTGGTAGTTTCCCTCTACTATTTACCAAATCTTGATAACTATGCCAACTCCTGGGGAGGCCTAAGTGTTACCGGGAATAGTGTCCACTCAGATGTTGCTATTCCCACTAAGATTGGTGGATATCTTATAAACAAACAAGTAAAGTCTACTTTCGCTTTCCTTTATGAAAATAGATAGGAGTGGAACAAAGGAGACCAACCTTAGTCTTGTGCTTGATTTCCACTCCTTCCTAATAGAGCTTTGCCGCTTCTGCTTTGTCTGTCTAGCTTCAAAGAGCACCTATGGAATCACAACAACATACTACTATCGAAGAAAAAATATCTATATTCATAAATAACACAGGACCATATGTGTGTTAACCATACAAATGCATATATAATGAAACATACAAGAATATGGAGGAAAGCTTGAATAGCTTTATTAAGATGAAAATTAGCAAGAGGATTACAACCATATGTTCTGACCCAGCATCATCCTCCAAAAATAAGGCCCTTCTTCACCTCAATTAAAGCTTATATCACCCAACATTATGAAATTACACCAGAAAACCAACAACACTTCTCTATAAGATACAAAATTCCAGCCTCCGGATCTCTGTGATGAGGGATCCATATATAGATTATTATAGGGAGGTGAGTCATCTTCTGGGATCTTGATTAGTGTCCTCTCTCTGATAGTTCCTGCTTCCACTTGGAGAATGATGATCTCTTACTCATCCCTGGTCGAAAATAGAGAGGCAAGTGTCAGAGGGGAAGCTTCTGGAAGATTCCATGATCTCCCACCTCGCATTTTTGTCCCTGCCATTTGTCCATTCCCGACCATCGCACCCTACAGAGGAGAAATTCAGTATGCATCGCACCTTGTACACTGGGAAGGTGATATGCATCGCACCCTCTGCATTTAGCTTTCAGTATGGTCCAATTTTGACCATTTATGAGTAGTTTTCAGTGGAGAACTTCTGGGAGATGATGTAATCAG
>APFE031360015.1:62837-75079 GCA_000404065.3 Pinus taeda | reverse complement strand
TTTGATTGTTGCTAGACCCCTTTTGGGCTAGTAGGGATCGCCTCTATCCGTAGAGGGGATTTACCTCTCCAACAAAGAGATCCACAGGGAATTCTCCATTCAAGCTGGTATGTGGCACAGAGGCAGTATTCCCAATTCAGCTTACCCTCCCTGTGGCAAAATTCCTGCAACAGGAACAAAATGATGAAGAAGACGTGGCAAAGAGGATCACAAATTTAGTAGAGGTACATCAAATCAGAGAACAACTGGTTGAAAAGGCTGCAACACATCAAAAAAAGATCAAGGAAGCTTTTGATAAAAGGACAAAGGAAGATAATTTTCAGGTTGGAGACTTGGTTTTGAAGTGGGATGCACTCAAAGAGAAGAAAGGCAACCATGGGAAGTTTGATGCTCTTTGGACAGGGCCTTTTATCATTTCTCAAATCCAAGGGAACAATACCTTCATACTGCAAAGTATGGGAGGGGAAGCAGTTTTTGATGGCCCAATTAATGGGCGTTTCTTGAAAATTTATGTTGTTTAAGGTCCTTGGCCTTAAAATTTTAAATATTTTATTTTATCAGCTTTAGTGTAGGTTCAGACAGATTCCATGCCCAATGGAATACTAGGAATTTTGCTAACTTATTTTCATCGGAAAGGCAATGATCTGTAGGTTCTTGAGACCCCACAGGGAGGATCTCATCCCGAGAAGGAGCTAGTGTTAGCTTTGCTACAGTTCGAGGAGCTGAGGTGGACTCGGTTCTTGGTTTTGCTAAAAGGAGATCCTTACTGGTCGCTTTAACCTTCCAATCCACCTCATC
This sequence comes from Pinus taeda, assembly GCA_000404065.3. Taxonomy (NCBI): domain Eukaryota; kingdom Viridiplantae; phylum Streptophyta; class Pinopsida; order Pinales; family Pinaceae; genus Pinus; species Pinus taeda. The sequence goes on along the minus strand of APFE031360015.1, from coordinate 74,281 downwards.
TTCTCCCTTTCACCTCCATTTCCTGGGTCACTCGTTAAAATCCAAATAATGCTCTTAACCCCGAGAGCATAGCTTAAACTGTCATATAACCGTATTTGTGTGTCCGTGCGTGTTCACCAACTTTTCCCCGCCACCACAGTCCTTTTTCCCATGTGCTAAACCCCGTTTATTTCCCCGCCGTCCGATCGTTTGCCGCACGATCCGATGGCAGTCGCAGCCCCCACTCCTTCAAAATGCCCCCATGTTAATCCGCAGGGAAAGCGGTTTTCCTCCGCCATGCGTCGCGCGATAAATGGGATCGCGCCCCACTGTACGATTACCACCCGTATGTCGACCACGGTGTGGGAAATACAGCCCGCCACTGAAACCACCCTCCCCATTTGTTGACCCTCGTGCACATCCTCCGCCCGGTAGCCGTTGGATCTACCCGCCTGGGATCCTACGGCTCATGATTGTCCATTCATGTTTTCTCCTGATAGCTCCTATAAGTCGATCTCCGCCGTCCATCTGCAAGATCTGACGGCTCGTAATCATTTTTCCTCCACTTTTTCCCGGTACTCCATGCCAAGAGATCTCTGCTGTCTATCTCTGTGATCCAACGACCGATTTTATTCCTCCATCCATCCACGTCCATAGCCATTCTATGCTCCCGAAGGACGAAGGTGACCAGCTACCTGTACCCGGCGTAGTTACTTTTCCAACAACTGCATTCAAGAACATTATGGCCAAAGATCAACAAGGACATTCCTCGAGCAGATCACAACATTTATCAGTTATGGATCATTCTTTATAGGAAATTCTACGTGCTCAAGAAGGACAATAGAATATCAGTGAAGATCAAGTTCATTCATTGAAGTAGCAGATCGTATCATAGGCCCATTTTAGATAGTTAATGTGGTTGGTGGTCCATTATGACCCCTCCACGCATAGAATAGCAGATCATTTTGTAATCAACCTCTATATATACCCACAAAACAGATGTGATGAAGGTTGATGGTTCTAGTTTTGATGTAAGGTTCAACTTCTGGAGACTATAACTACTGTGATACTTGCAGCGTCTGGTCTTCATTTTCAGCTAATACAATCTTCTTTTGCTGTTAATTTCTCACTTTCCACTTCTTCTTTGTTCTAGGTTGTGCCTGTTGTGCATTTATTCATGTGCTTTTGATATTTAGCATTAGAGGGGTTGTCATCCCACCTTTGGGTTAGATTCTTGTATGTATTATTGAATGTGTTATGTAGGTTTCTTTTTACTTAGTGCCAGAGAGCTATCATCCTTTCTGTGCATTAGGAAATAGATTTGCAGACTTCTTACTGGTTGCAGCCGGTCATCACAAGTCTTGTGCATCTACTGGTGTGGTCAGTATTCTCCATGTTCACCTAATCTTTAAACTGTGAGTAATTGGTGGTCTAAAGCCTTGTAGTCTGGGGGTGTTCACCCATGTCTGGAGTTAAGCATAGTAGAAGTGGTTATCTGGCTTGAATATGCATCATTCCTTCCATTCATCCATTTCCAACATTTTGTTGAGTTTTTAATGTTCCCAAGCATCTTTGAGATACAACCTAGGAGAGTTTCTTGGGGTGATAACAGTACCTTTGCTTACAAGAAGCTTCCTTTCGGCCTTAAAAATATGGTGCTACCTTCTAGCGAGAAATGTCTTATGCATTTCATGAAATTCATCACATTGTTCAACCATATCTAGATGACCTCCCGGCTCATTCAGCTGAACAATCTGACCATCCAAACCACCTTCACTAGATTTTTCTTCGCTGTCGACATTACCATATTCATCTTAATCCGCATAAGTGTGTCTTCTGCGTTGAATCCGGTAGACTTCTTGGGTTTGTCGTCTCTAAAGAGGGAATTCATCTAGATCCCCTCAAAGTTGAAGCTATACTGAATCTCCCTCCTCTTGCGTCTTTGTAGCAATTGCAGAGTTTGCAGGGAAAAGCCAATTTCTTACATCGTTTTATACCTAACTATGCCGAAGTTGCTAAAGGCTACACGCGACTTCTAAAGCGTGACACTCCCTTTGTTTGGGATGACATTGCCCAAGAGTCATTCGAGCAACTCAAGGCACTCCTTGTTTCTACTCCCTTATTGTGTCCACCTGATTACCATCATGACTATACTCTTTATCTCGCTGTTGCTGACAACGCTATTGGCATGGTTTTGGTTCAAGACAATGACGATGGTTTCGAGCACGTTATTTATTATCTTAGCCACAACCTCCTTGACACTGAAACTCAATATGCTTATGTCGAGAAGCTCGCCTTGGCAGCTGTTCACACTGTCCAATGTTTCCGTTATTATATTTTGTTGTGCACGACAACAGTGATTTCCGATTGCAACCCGATGACGTACATCTTGTCACATCAGTTGCTGGGGGGAAAGTACTTGAAATGGATTGTTATCCTTCAAGAGTTAGATTTGGAGTTTACTACTGCCAAGTCCAAGAAGTCCCTTGTCTTCGCTGAATTGATTTGCTTGTTACCGTCCACTATCGCTCCCTCTCGGTTAGAGGATCGCGTTCCGGATGATACCTTTTCTTGATTAGTACCCTCAATCCCTAGTATGGTGACATTATTGTATACCTCCAGACGTCCTCCTTTCGTCCTGATTTTTCCAAGGATGCTCGGCGATGTATTCGCCATCATTCTCAGCCTTATCGCATTGTTGGGGACACTTTGTACCATCTCGGCATTGATTTAGTTCTCCGACTTTGTTTGACATTCGAGGAAGCTAAACGAGTCTTGAATGACTACCAGTTTGGTGCCTGTGATGGTCACATGTCTGGTTATGCTACTGTCCAAAAAATCCTCCGTGCTGGTTTTTTTTGGCCCTCTATTTTTAAGGATTGCATTCTCACTGTCCATTCCTGTCACGCATGCCAAATTTACCAACAGAAGATGCGTGCGTCCCAATCCCCTTTTCATCATGTCATTACTGTCGGCCCTTTCGCTAAATTGGGCATATATTTTATGACCTGTAACCCTCGCTCGATCGGGGGGCATGGGTATATTATCGTTGCCGTCGATTATTTTACAAAATGGGCCTAGGCAATGCCTACATTATCCAATGACAGTAAGACAAAAACACAATTTTTATTCAATCATGTGATTACTCAATTCAGAGTCCCTCAGGCTATTGTCACTGATCATGGTTCTCATTTTTGAGGTCATATGATGACTGAGTTAATGATCTAGTTAGGCTTGCGTCACAATAGTTCGATGCCTTATTACCCTCAGGCCAATGGCCAAGTTGAAGCCGTTAACAAGGTGTTGGTTATGATGCTTCAACATACCATTGGAATGCATAAGTCTAATTGGCATTTGATGTTGTTGTCTGCCTTATGGGCCTACCATACCTCAGTGAAGGATGCCACCGAATTCACACCGTTTCAACTCATTTATGGTCTGGAGGCTACCCTTCTGATTGAATGCGAGATACCTTCTCTCAAGTTAGCTGTCGAATTTCTCCCGAATACTACTCCGGTAGAAGAACACCTTCTTTACCTGGAGCGACTGGACGAGACTCGTCGACTTGCCTCTTTAGTCATTAAAGCACAGAAGAAGAGAGTGAAAACTCACTTCGATCAAACTGTTACTCCTCTTTCTTTTACTGGGGGAGATTTAGTCCTACTGTACGATTAAGCGAATGATAAGTTGGGGGCAGGAAAATTCAAAGCCATGTGCCATGGGCCTTATATTGTGAAACACGTTTTGCAGAAAGGGGCCTATGAGCTAATTGACTACGAAGGCAACCCTCTAGATAAGCCCCAGAATGGGATTTATCTTAAAAAATATTATGCATGAATTATCATGCATCTGCTGTGTACATACGTGTGTTTTTTAGTGTGTGCATGTGTGTAGGCATTATTGCCACTTATTGTGTCTTTTTACTTCTTGTGCAGATGTCTGGTGCACCTTATATCGGTTTCGCTGATGGTGCTTGTCACAGGACACAAAATCTTTCCTCCATAGTGTGGGTGATCTACGATCCTCACGGTGAGTTAGTAGACCTTCAAGGTGTTTGTCTGGGGTGTACCACAAACAATGTCACTGAATATAGCGCTACCATTGAATTGTTGATTGAGGCCGTTAACCTCGATATTTATGCATTGATTGTGAATTTGGACTCTCAAATTGTTGTTCTTCAACTTAACGGGCGTTATTCCGTCAGAAACCCTCAAATTTTAAGATTGTATTTGCATGTTCGCTTACTGGAAAGACATTTTGATTTTATTACATATCAAACATTCCTAGAAGGTTAAACATGTTAACTGATGCATTGGCAAATCATGTATTAGACATACATTTACGCAATTTATTATCAAACAAACATTGTATGCAAGTACTCAGACGCAATAATACAACATAGATAGTTATATATATATATATATTGCGTGGTGCACTGAGGCGCTCAAAAAATAATGTGTATGTCAATAAATAAAGTATATGTTTAGGTTACATCTGAGACACATGTCTCTCAAAATAGCAGAAAAAGAAACCTAGGTGACTACTGTGGTGGGTTCTGCTCTCTGTAGCAGACCATTGCCCAAACTACTCGCCTGAGTAGTCTATGGACCTTGGGCGACACACCCGCAGTATGTCTCTGGTACTGTCGTGGGATCTCCTCGAACCCTGTATAGTTAGGGATCCCCTCAGGCGAACCCTCTAGGTTCTGGGCTATCTCCTCCTCTGCATCATCGCCTGGGGGTGGGAGGCCAAGCTCTTTGTTCTCCTCTCTCTACACCGTAGGAGTGAGACCCACTGGTCTCTTAGGTCCAACATCTCCAAAAATGAACATAATTATAATTATTAAGACATATACATCTAAAATCCAAAAACAATATAAAATAAAAACTGAAAAAGTATGGCAGTTAACCAAGTGTGTTACCTCTCTCGTCCCACTGCTCTCCGGGCAGGAGCAACATATCAGGATCTCCTCTGAAGTTTGTACCTACATAGGGCCAGTCCTTGATGAATACCTACTGCCGATGCAACCACTCCATGTAGATAGATCCCCATGATATTGGTTGGCCGCCACCTCCTCGTGGCATCACCAAGGCCCACCTAGTGATTCGGGTATGCCGTGGTCCTGGTACCGGGACGTCCATATCCTGCAACTGAATTATTGGTACCCGCTCCAGCATGAGCGATACCAGAATGGAACTGTATCCGAACTGCTTGGTCTCTCCTCGCTGGCACTTGGTCAGCTGCCTCTTCATGTTTAGATACCCTACCTCGGCCCAGTCATACATGGTCAGGTTAAGGCAATCTAAAGCAAACCAGAGTTTGGTTTTAGTCGCCTTGTGCTATGCTTGAGAGCCTGCTACTCTCGTGATCATAAATAATAGAACACACAGTGGCAAGTCCCCCACTGTTGGGATTTGTAGCTTCCCACTGGTGGGTGATTCGTGTGCCCTCGGGAACGCTTGTGCAATCAACATATCAAGAGACTCTTCGACGACCCGCACACTGCCCATACGGGGTCTCTCTCCTCGGTGAGATAAGCCGGTGAGGAAATATATGTTGGTCATGTTGAACTCAACCTCCTGACCGCGAATGATAAACTTACCCTCTATCGGGTTCCATGAGTGAATCAAGAACTCTAGCAAGTCCAATTGCACTCGTAAAAGGTGTGTAAAGAAGAATTTCAATAGTCCACAATTCTGAAGCTTGTCTGCATTGTGGGTCAGTTGCCCCTCTTTTGTCATCGATGTCATGCGTGTGTTCTTGCTATGCAAACACCATTTTGCACCCTGCATATGCAAATACCATTTGATTAGAACTTATTTGAGCGGTTTTTATGGTCTAAAATGGTGCAAAACATTAAAATTTTATGTTTACTGCACCATCACAGCTATTTTTAAAACAGCTAGGACGACCCAATTTCACAGTTCACTGTTTTCTGGATCGTCGCAGGGGTACACGTGTTTCCTACGACGATGCCGATTTTTGTGTGTGTAAAATCCTCGATTGTCGCAAACCCACAGGGGACTTTTGCGACGACTAGGGCACGGTTTTGAAACAAAAAATCCTTTTAAATTCACCAAAAATGTATAAAATTATAATTGGAAGTAATCAAAATGCAATGGCAGAGGTAAGATACTTACTTGGCGAAAGAATAACGCAGGATTGTTGACCACAGATGAAGAAATTGATCTCCAAAGTTGCACAGGTACGTATGGTTTGAAAAATTACTAAGGTTGAAAATAAAAAATAATGTAAAAATATTTTTACCACAAGTCTTATATATTTTTTTTTTGAAATTTTAGGGTTTTTGAACTATAGGTTTTGGGTTTTTATATTTTTTGATTTTTCCTTATGGTTTTAGGGTTTTTGACCTAGTTTTTCTAACATTACGATGTGTATCTTTGTCGAATGGATCTTACGTTTGGTTTTCTGTGCAGGAACAGGAGTGACGGATATAGTTTCCGGTTGATACGTGCTTGGTCCATACTGTGAAGATTTCCAATGAGTCCTCTTTAAGCTTTTTTTCCGACTCGTAAAATATGAAAAGATTGCCGAGTTTTTCCCTTTTTGACTCGTTAAAAGAGAATAAAAATGACGGTCCGCTTTCAACTCTTTTCTGACCATTTAAAAATGAAACGATGGCCAGGCTTTTGCTATTTCAAGCTCATTTTTGGTTATGAAACGTCGTGTCTCCGATCAGTTTTCTACTTTTTTGGATTGGAAGCACTAGTTACAAAAAGTACTCCTTGATCAAAATGGTCAAGTGGTTCTCTCAAGTATTGTTTTTTTACCTTTTCAGGCTTGAGGGACACAAATTTACGAAAAGGGACCCCCTTGGAGTTTTATTTTCCATGTCTTTTTCAAACTCTCTAAACATAAAAAAGACTTCGAGTTTTTCCTATGTCGGAGTCGTTAAACCCTGACGACATTGGACTCATCATCATGATGAGACCCAAGCTTCTCCTCCCTAGGGCTCGTTAAAATTTCACTAGGTTGGATTTGTCCGAAGGACGAACTTATACTACAAGCATATGCTATCCCCTTCAAGCTTGTTTTTCAAAAATAATTGGGGTACTCACCAGCAATGGTGAGGGAAAAATTTGGAAATCTTCATTGGTTACCTACGACAGCTAGTCACTCTTGAACATTGACACTTTTGCTTGTCGCCGAGTTTGAGATATCCTCACATCATCATTAGCCTTCCGTGGTTCGCTTTATCATTTTTCCTCATTCCATTTGCTCCTTGTTGTCTCAGTCAGACCTCTGATCCCTTGGTACCAAAATGCTGCCGCATTCCAGAGTCGTGTCGCTGATATTTTAAAGAGTATAATCCTTCTGCCGTTTTCACCCTTACCTCCTCCTCTGATTCTCTGTTTCATCCATCTCCATCTTGTTCCTCGTCTTGTGTTGTTGATGAGGGAAACATTATGGCCCTCCTGCGACGGGTAGCTCCCTGTCGACACCATCTCATTATCCAGGAAGTCGATCTAGAGATTCCTTTCCGTACCTTGGAGCTTGCATGCCTCAATGGCAAGTTCTTCCCACTCGACGACAAGCTTGCATTATTGGTCTTCAATCGGGTGATTCCACGAGTGTTCGACTCCAGATCATTCTTCACACTTCGTGGATTGTACTAGCAGTACCTTGAGAACCATTGACATTACTGGTGGTCTCTCTCGTGCTTGTTAATGATTTACATCATTGGCCGACACTCAAGTGATTTTCTAGTATGCTCGACTTTAGCAAATCTATTTGCATGTTAGAAATTCTACTATGATCGGTTAGGATTCAAGACCCCAGACTAAGATTACATATGTTTGGGTTGCGTGGATTGGTTCATGATTGCATACATGACTCTTTGATTGGATGGCTGCGACCATACCTGAGTCTTTCTAGATGGCTACGACCATACATCTATCTTTATATGTGGTCTTATCAATTGGGTGGCTGCGTCCATACCACAAACCAAGTTTCATATGTCTTCCAGATGGCTGCGCCCATGCCTAGACTACATGTATGTCACTGTGAGAGATATAAGTTGTGTACTTGTGCCTGTAGGTTTTCAGCGATGGTGTTCCACTCTTTTAGCCTTCATGCTTTAGGGGGCATCCGTTACACAATAATTTGTCACTAGCCTCATATCCCCTGATTTCAGATAAAGTCAGTCTCTAAGCGACATCTCCACTGTGTCATACATCAAATAAATATGTCCATATCTTCCCACTCATTCAAGAAGATTAAATAAGTGCTCTCTAATCCTGAAGATTGACCCTTTTACCCATGTTTCTGCATCGTCACAAGTGAACATCATTCCTCCTGCGACGATTCTCTGTAATGAACTATATTGTCGTGACATTGTCGCAAGGGTACACGTGTTTCCTGTGATGGTCGAATTTTAGGGCTCAGCGCAAGTCCTCAACATATTTCTTGCGACGATTTCTCTGCATACACTACTTCCTTGTGACATCGTCACAAAGCCCTAGTGTATGACTTGCGACGATTCAGATATGGCAAATTAGTTCAAACAGTTGGCCTTCTGGGTGATTCTGGAACTGGTTGTTGGGTCAAGGGAGTTCACCTTTTCTCCTTTGGGATGGTGGTTCCACCTTTTGAGAAACCTACCTCTCCCTCATTTTATGGAGGCTCCTCCTCTTATAAAAGCACTCCCTATTGCTATGATCAGCTAGTTTTTTGGATTTGAGCAAATTAGCTAGATTTGGTGTGAGTTTGATAGTTTGCAGTGTGAATTGCTGATAGTTTAGCAATTGGTTGTGGATTGCCTTAGCCTTGTAATAGAGCTTGTGAGTGAGATAGGGAGTTATCATCCATTTGGGAGACCCTTTTGAGAATGAATGCTTGAAGAAACATACCGGCTGGACCCTTCGAGAAGGCTTGCGATGTCAAGTCTTGGTTATAAGCTTTGCTTTTGATTCATTTTAATACAATCAATGATGATTTCCTATGTCTTGTGTGAAATATACTTGATAGCTTATGGTTCCTTTGTAAGTGAATAGATCATTATTGTTCTTGGTTACGTGTTCTATTGTTCTCTTGTGTTGTTTCAGATTAACTTCTCATTGAATAGAAGGAAACGATAGCTGAAGTGGCGCAACGAAAGCTCCATTGGTTTGAGGTAGGCTCTTTCAACAATGACTGTTTAAGGAAATTAGTTGTTGTTTTGTCTTGTTATGACTAGACCCACTCTAGGGCTAGAGGGGTTGCCTCTGTCCACAGAGGGAACATTTCCTACATCATAGGCATAGAAAACCATGTAGTTTTTGTGGCTTGCATAAACATGTGGTTGCCGAGTGTTGGAAGAGAATGACAACAAGAAAAAGGATGAGACGTGAATTAAGTAGGCCTGGAGTGAGAATAATTTTTACAATCATTGCATCAAAGGTGGAAATCAAAGGGCCACATGTTGAAGGCTTCATCAAGAGCGGTGTCTCAAGGACAAAGCACTCGTGCAGGAACTAGTTGAAAAAGTTGTTCAACTAGATATGGTAGCTTGTCATGTGCACATTTTGTAAATCATGTGTTGCAAGATAATTGTAAAAGTGATGATGTGTTTTCCATTGCTTATTAAATAAACAATGACGTTCTTGGCCTTTTTGTTGATAGTTGGGGAATTGATTTATGTTATGATTATGATGTAAACTTGACGAAAGAGTGTTTTATAAACTCTTGGAAAGTATGGGGGGTTTTTCTTGGGTCATGTTTTGTTTTGTAAGTGAACATGTAGTTTGCAAAATATTGTACTACAGGTTTGCAGAGAATGCAGGTGCCAGTTCATCACTTATGGCTTTGAAGAACAAGGGTGAAGGAGAAGGAAGTGTGACCTATAGGGACAGTTGTTGTGCAAAAAATGTAACACAATAGTTTCAAATTATATTCATGATTTTGGAGGACCAAAATATCCTAAATGGGGAGGAATTATCCAAGTGGCTCCAGAAATGCTTAGAATTCGGAAGTGGCATTGGAAGAAAAAAAAATTAAAGTCATTGGATTGAAGTGGAACTAGAGTCAGATCGAAGATATTGATGCAATATTTTCAACGACATGAACGAGACCTCAATCTGAGTTCATATTTGAAAGTTATGTCTGGTCAAAGTTTTGGTCAAACTAGGCCTAATGGTAGCCACTAATGAGGCAAAATTTTGGCATTTACTGACACACGGTTTTCAGCGGTAGGAAAGGAGGAATTTGTCTCCTCTTTAATTTTTTGGTGACCCTTAAAATCCGTTGACCCCACCAACTGAATGACATATATACACCATATCAATGGGAAAGCCGCCATAGGTGGACTTGCCACCAACCACGAATTCAACGGTGCAGTTCATTTCGTCAGCAGAGCTTTGCATTTTTAGGCCATCCTTGTGTTGGCTGGATAAATCGTTCTTGCAAACAAGACCGATCTCCCTAGTATCTAATGATATCTAGCAACAAAGAGAACACACAAACCTATTTCTCTCCAAACATGTTTCAATTCATTAATGAATACTAAGAAGTGTAAAAGACCCTACCTCGGTCCAACGCTTGTTTGAGGCAGTTTTATCCCAACAGCTTCAAGCAGTTCTCGTTCAATAACTTGCATACACAAACGAGCACACATCAAAGCATACCTGCGTATAACAAAACATGTTCATTAATGAATAAAAGAACTTTACAACCTTTGCCTTGATGTTGAACAAGTCCTTTCCAGGGTCCAGCAGGGGTCTCCTCTACTTTGACAAGCCTCACTCACTTCCCAAATGACATGAAAGGTATGTGATCTCTCCTCTCACAAGCTCAAAAAGGAAGTCTAGTTTTCAGCAACATTTACCCTGAAGAATCTTCAGCTTTCAACCTCCTCTACAACCAGCCCAATGCATGTATTTATAGTGCAAATGGAGGAAGTTTTAGGTCCACCATTGAAGGGATAAGTTCCTCTTTCAATATGATAAGCACCTCATATCATGGAGTTAGCTCCCTTAGTTATGGAAAGGATGAACCAAGGTGGAGCAGACTTGCCAGCGAAATATTCCTTCTAGAAGTGTCTAGAAGTGACCCAAGATAAGTTTTTAAGAATGAACTCACGCCTTTTTAACTTTTACAGGGGTTCACACCCATCCAGTTAGATACAGAGCAGTCAGGTTTGCAGAAGACATGACCATTAGGTGCGGCACCGCAGGCAATGCTAGGAGAAAGTACGAAACCAGGATTTGAGATATTTTTAAGGTCTTTCTCCCATTTTCAAGGCTTGACATGAAGAGCTAAGGTTTAAGACTTGCAAAGGAGGTATGTATGAGTATTGATGAACTCACACAAACTGTAGAAAGTCATGGTGACAATTTTTTGTGTAATAGATTTCCCCCTAAAGTGCGAAGTCTGTAGTAGATGAGGATGGGTTTTGATCATCTAAGAAGAGTGAAGGACTTTATCATTTCAAGGATCTTCCTGTGGATACCCCGGTCGGAACCTGTAAA
>APFE031360015.1:36271-54276 GCA_000404065.3 Pinus taeda | reverse complement strand
AGCCATTTGATGAGGAAGACGAGGTGTACTATTTTCTAAATCGAAGACTATGAGGTTTGAGTCCTGAAGATCAACAGCTCCTATAGCCGACAGTAGCAGCTGTTCTAGACAAGATTGCAGCACTTCGAAAGCCGACATTGCTGAAGGTGAAACAACTAAATCTTCAACAATGTTATAGTTCTGAGCAGCTCTCGCATGAGGATTGAAAGTTGACTTCCAAAGTACACCCTTAGCAGGTGGTTTGATTACTAAGTCAGGATTGGGTTTCTCGATCTGTAGTGGATCGGAACCAGACGGAGCTGAGGTTGATGGATTGGAATTGGAAGATTCGGCTTCCTTTCCACCAAAAGGACTTTTACTCCCGTAATCTTGCGATCATGTCGCAATCCTTACATGTGACATCATCATTATGGGTTCTTCCGAGGCATTAGAGGAAGAGCCTATCATTTTACTGTCTTGATTTGGAAAAGGATCCTTCAAAACAACGGGTGTTTACGAACCTTTGACAATTTTTGCAACCTTGGCACGATGCGGGCAATTCCTCGTAAAGTGCTCCTCATCGCAGATGAGACAAGGATATCGAGGTTTTCGTTTCTCGTCAGTAGATTCAATTTTCTCAGATTTCTCATTTGAGTTCTACTTGTTCTTCTTCTTACCTTTCTTTTTGCTGTTAGATTTTGATTTGGTAGTGGATGATTCTACGACATGAACATCGGCAGAAATTTCAGGTGAAGACTCTCCCTTAGGGTAATCTGGTAAATTTATTATGGGAGAAGAATTCTTGGAGGATTTCTTCTTACTTTTGGTATTAACAGTACCAATCATACCATCGCCGACATGAGACCCTGAGGGAGGTGCAACTATTTGATTTTGTTTCAGAAGGTCGGGGATTTTCTCATGCAACGTACCTGACTGAGTATAAACTAAGTCAAGATACTGAGCTTGAGAAATTACTTGCTCTTATGTAACTACTCCTGCCTTAGTGACATCTTCAGTTATCTTGGGTAATAATGATTTCACAAACCATTCTGCCAAAATTTGGTCCGGGATAAAAACTTTCACTAAATGACGTCGACGTTGCCATTCATGAATATGATCTGAAATATAAGTGGACGTCGACTGCTTTAACGAAGTTAATAATTCCGTGCCATTGTCATATCGAACTGGCAGCTGAAAATGCGTAAGGAAAGAAGTTGCTAACTGACTAAAATTATAAAAGGAGCCTCGTGGAAACTCAATGTACCACTTGGCTACAAGGCCAATTAAAGTGCGTTGAAAAAGAAGAAGACGAATGGAATCATCTATAATAGAATTTGATGCACACTAGAGATGGTAAGTCATCACATGATTAGATGGATCTTCTCCTGGCTTCCCCTCAAACTTAGGTATGTCACTCGGCAACTTATTTTACATTGGTGGCCAAAACAGAAGATAATTGATTGGATCGTTCGTAAGGCACGACAAGTCAGGCAAATCCAAAGTTTCTATAAAGAGTAACTGACGGTTTGGATCCTGAAAACTTGGGGTCATAAGACCAGCCCCAAGAGGAGGATATCCAGGATAGCTTGGTATCAGATTCGCATTTGGGATATTATATCCTCTTGGAAAACTAGGATTAACTGGACCATACTGGGGTTGTTGAGGTTGTTGATATGTATACCCAGGGTACGATTGATACTGATAAGCCAGGTTCTGCACAACGAGCCCGTATTGGTACTGCCCCTGGTACAGTTGATAAGTAAATTGTGGTTGACTTGTAACAACCGTACTAGGCCCAGGTTGTCCTACAGGCATAGAAACCAGAGTTTGGATTGTAGGTCCAGACTGGGGTAAAGAGGCCTGAGGAGTTGATACAGGAGCAGTAGAAAGTAGAGCCACTGATATTCCAGAAATAGGTGGAGTGGATTGAACAAAAGCCGCAACAGTTGCAGCAGACATTTGGGACGGAGTTCAAGGTGAACTAGGTCCAGCCTGATGAGCTGCCCCAAGTGTAGCAATTTGAGTAGTAGGCTGGACAGGTTGCTGGGGTGAACCAAAAAAAAATTACTGTCCAGATTGAGATGAAAACTGTACATTGGGTTGCGGAGTCTGTGGATCCCACACCATGTTCATTCTGGGGTATGGACCCATAACAGGTTGAACATATTGAGGACCAAAACCAGGTTGAGTGTAATATTGATAATTATATGGTACATTTCTGGGCCCTTGAACAAATGGTTGACCTGAAGGTGGTTGAAAACCTTGAGGTTGATATTGACCTTGAGGTTGGTACTGACCTTGGGGTTGGTACTGACCTTGCAGTTGGTACTGACCTTGGGATTGGTACTGACCTTGAGGCTGGTATTGATCTTGAGGTGTATATTGATATTGGGGTTGACCTCGAGGTACATATTGATACTGGGGTTGACCTTGAGGAACATACTATCCCGTAGGAACATACTGTCCTTGAGGTTGCCCCCCAGGCGGTAATGGACTGTCTTGGGGTTGCCCCCCAGGCAGCATTGGAGTACCTTGCGGCTGCCCCCCAGACGGTATTGAACTACCTTGAGGTTGCGGATTATGAGTTGTACCAGACATCATAAGAATCTCTTCAATACTTAACGGCTTAGTTCCGTTATGACCAGGAGATACAACATAATCGATGGGTCGAGGAGAAGCTCCTAAAAACGTACCAGATACAGACTGATACCCAGGAGGAACAGAAGGACCACCATGTAAAAAGGTTTCTGGCATCTGAGTAAACAAGGATGACTGTCTCGACATATTCAAGGGAGGATAAAAACCTCTGGGTGTTGGATGAAAAGGAAATCGAGGTGGTGAAGACGCGAGACCTGGATTTTCTAAGAAATTGGTCAATGAAATATACCAAGCGTCACCTCTAATGGGACTGAAGAAAATAGATTCATGCTCCCTAAGTTCAATATTCGGTTGATTTTCAGGGATGCTTATACCTTCAGGTTCAGAGATTTCAGGTTCTTCGGCTATCGAGCTAGTAGGAGTGATACTACCAGTAACCTTAGAAAATGAAATCGGTTCAGAAATATGTTCGGTTGCTTACACTTTATAATCAGGATGTACAATCAATGAAGACTCTCCGGCCTCCGGTGACCCAACCCTACTTTCACTAGGTGTGACAAGGGTGCGCAGCCCTTCCAGCTGACTTGGTGTAAATTCGGGAGGTTGCCCCCGAAGTCAACGGGATTGTCTTGGTAATTCAGCCACGATTAATTATTTAATTACTTCACACGAAAACAAAGAAAATCTCAAGAAAAACACCTAAAGTCTCTAAAGAACCAAACGATTTGAAGTACTCACCTAATAAATCTAGGAGATCAAACCACACACAAACAGTATCTTTCCGGATCGAAAACACTAGTTGGTGATGAAATCCAACGTCGCAGAATTCAATACAGAAATGGCGGTTGGAACAGTTACCCCGACAACCTACTTAATGAAACAGACTGGCACAATTTTCTCCACAAAACCGTCTCGAGTGAAGATAACCCCCCAGAGAGTCCAAGTGAGTCTAGTCGACGTCTGTTCCAAGTACAGTGGGATCTTCCCTCCACCATCACCTCAGGAAGAATCCTAAAGATTATAGCCACTAATGTTATCAACGGAAACAAATATGCCTGGGGGAACAGTCTACGATCCGATATGGCAAGGGCAAAGTAACAAGCTCAATCCCCTTGAAGGCTCCTTGACATAATCCAAGGTTTACCAACAAGTGACCCCAGGCTCCTCGACAATGGTTAATCCGAGGTTTACCATTTTTAACACGTGAATATCTTCTATCGTTCCCAATGAGGAAGGATTGATTCCCACACTGGTTCGGATATGATCTCGTGCTTCTCCTTTAAGAGGAGCTTTCCCAGAGCATAGATGCTGACTCCACTAGGGACTGGTTTGGTTTGGATTTTGATTTGTCTTTGCTTTGACTTGAGAAACTTAAGTTTTTGTTTCTGATTTTGCCTCGATTGGTGTGAGTTTGGGTACTGGTTAGATCGTGGTTGATTTTTTATTTTTTGAAATTTTGGAAGAGGACCACATCCTCTGAGTTTGTTACAGTGTGCACCTATCTGCACTGTTACGATTTAACACAGAGCGGCACCACACCTGTTTTTACTAGATGCCTGCGAACCCCTGTCAAAAATTTGAAAAACCTAAAATCCATCTACCCAGTTAGGTTTAGTTCTTATCTGTAGTTGTTAGTGTACGTCCAGACCTGCATTTTTCTTGACAAAAGTTCCTTTTGATTTAGTTTTCATTGGCATTTGTGTTTGGAGTGATTTTCAAAGAAATTTTGTTTGGTTGGATTGGTTTTTTCTTGGTCTTTGTAGTAGCTCAGAGATCTGAAACCTTAGAGCCTTAGATCACCCTGGCCTCTCTGGTTTTCTTGCCGAGTTTGATTGGATTATAGAATCTATCTATCAAGAGATTTAGATCCCATTTGTCTCTTTTGCAAAACTTTGATTGAACTTGTTTAAAAGTTTTTGAATTTCATTTTTCTATTAAAATATAATTTTATGTTTTTTATTAGTTTGTTGAGTTGAACAAATTGATCCTTAGTTAGCTGAAACACTAAGTTGAACATCCTCAAAAACATTTCAAGTGTCTTTTCAATCCATTTTTTGTTTAGATCTCAAAATTCGATCATGGCTTTGAGTTTTTTGTAGAAATTATACAAGCTTGTTGAAAATTTGTTTTCAATAGTTTTTTAGAGTTTTTCTAGAAATCTTAAAAGCTCTCTTAGGGGAATTACTTATGCTTGTAGTTGTTGATTGTTGAAAAGCAAAGGGATTTTCTTTTAGTATCATTAGTAGTCTCGTTTTAAAATTTCTTTGGAAAAGACAAAAAAGTTTCCTTTCAATTGTATGTTAAGAGAAAGATTTGATTTGCCAAGCATTGCATTTTCGACTCTTCCTTAGCTGGATATTCATTGAAAAGGAAAAGGAATTGTTATCATCTTAGGTGCATTTTTAGTGTTTTGGAGTCGAGTCTTCATACCACAAAGTTTCATCTCCGCACCCATTGACTTAAAGAACAAACAATAAAATTAACGCTTAATTAAAATCAATCTAGCAATCATTTTATTTTCTAGGACTCTTTTCACCAACATAGCTTAAGCTAGTATCTTGGAGTAGGGAGTAATTAACTCTCCAAGATAGTTTAAACAAACAAGTAGTCGATCTTGTGGTAGGAAGAAAATCCGGAGGCCGGAGAGTCTTCATTGATTGTACATCCTGATTATATAGTGCAAGCAACAGAACATATTTCTGAACCGATTTCATTTTCTAAGGTTACTGGTAGTATCACTCCTACTAGCTCAATAGCCGAAGAACCTGAACTCTCTGAACCTGAAACTGAGATTGCTGCTACTCCATTTAGCACTGACCATTTAGCCTTGATTGACAGAGGGAATGCTCATGTCAATTAGCGACTGACCATGCATGCCTAAGAATGGAGGGGGAACTGTTACGTTCCCTACTAACATGTGCATATTGGGAACCCCCCCAGGTATATGAACCTGGGGGTTTGAACTGTACATTGGCGGTTAAGCATGTTGTTGGTAAACGGGAACCACGCCCATAGTGCCACATTGAGTGTTATAGGGGGCACTATATGTGGCACTTGTCGAAGGTATGCAGTTTGGCACCATAGGGGTGGAACCTAGCATTTGCTAGGTTCCACTCATAGAGGGTGTCGTGTAAGTGGTTGTACCTAGGAAAAATAAGATAGCGGGATTCCATATTAGCAGTGTTGTGATGACTGTCGACTAGGGGAGTGGTGAAGGACCAAAAGTGTCCCTAAAGTTCCACAACCCGTTAGTCATCGACTGGATAGATGGAAATGCTCCAACTATCGAAGCAGGAAGTACAGGTACCATGGGAGCCAAGACAGGTTCCAATGGATTCGTGAGCAAAGGGTTAGAGGGGGGAAGAAACCCCTCGGTGAAGAAATCCTCCGGAAAACCTGAATCGTCGGTTGTCCAAACAGATCCCGTGTGAGATCTAGGAGACTGATCCCCCAAAGATGGGGAATCTGGTTCAGTGGAACTTGACGGATCTTCCATAATGAGTGGAGGAAGTCTTAACAATTGTCTGGAGTGTGTAATGTCCCTCCCTTAATAAATAATAATAATAATAATAATAATAATAATAAAAATAATAAATAATAAATAATATTAAAAAATACAAGAAAATAAATAATAAACAATGCATTAAAAAAAATAGTAATAAATAATGAATAACCATACTAAAGCTCTAAATAAAAATAAATAGAAATAAAACAAGAAAACAGTAAAAAAATCAGTAAAGCTATCAAAAAGAAATAAAACAAGAAAGCAATAAAGTTGCATGTAGACACATGAAGTGTGTGCATGTGGTTCCGCTTCCAATGTTTTCTCTATTTATTAGATGGTGAGGAAGATGAGAGGCATTCCATGATTCCAAGATTCTATCATTCATTCTCTTGGGAGAATAGTGTTCTAAGACAGAGGAGTCACTGGCAGTAGTACGTTGATTGAGGACTCGGGGGTGGCTAGTTGTAGCAAGTCCTTGCACAATTGAGCCTACGGTTGGGTGGAGAGTCATCCCCAAAACCTTGTTGCAGTCAACAGACTTCAACCACAGGTAAGTGCTACTCATAGTTTGAACTTGATGTTAATTAGTTGATTAATTACATGTTTATTTGGGTTGTTACATAAGGAAGTAAAAAGGACAATAATTATTTAACCAAAATGTGGAAAAACATATAATAGTATAGTTCCCCTAAGGTAAGGAAGGGTATCCATTGTAACATTGACCAACTTGGAATGATGTGATGAAAATAAAATAGTTCTAGATAGATACTTAAGGTCATTAAGTGAAAGTGTCACAACAAGGGTAAGAAATCAATAAGAAGAGGTACCCTATTTTTTTGGAATATTTTACAAGTCATAACTTGGTGGAAAATGGTTGTGGAATCATGTAATTATTTCCACATAAGAACATGATGAAAATCACTATAAGTTTAATTTAAGGATGATGCACATAAGGAAGGAAACATTGGCGATCAAGTAAAGAAGTTGAATAATAACAAAGGTCATTTTCAAGAGCTCTAAAAGGTATGATCACATTGGATTAAGAAATGAATCCATAATAAAAAAAATCAACAATTGGATGAAATAAATTATGTGATTAAAGGAATAGTAACAACATTTCCAAGTGTAACAATTTCATGCATTTACCAGAGGTGGAAAATAAACCATGATGATTCAAGGTGAGAAATCAAGACCAATTTTATAATATCTTCATCTTTGAAGCTAGTAGACATGGAGCATTAGGAAATTAAGACTATTGGAGGAAATAAAAATATATCTATGAATATTCGGTATGAGGAAGTGAAGAAGTGATTCTATCAAGAAGAAAGTATCTTAAGGATGCAGATGAGTGGATTTATCAACATGATTGGTAACAATAAAAGTGATGAGCTATATAATTTAGAAGTATCGAGGTATGAAGTTGTGAACACTTTTGTTTGGTGACAAATGATAAGTGATAAAATAGGAAAATGTTTCAAGGATAACAATTTTTTAACTTTTGGAAAAAGAAATACGGTGTGTAGACTAATGAGAAAACACCGAGCATGAAGCCCAGGTAGAATTATAGTTGGAATCCTATAATGAGGCTTTGAGAAGGATTACACATAAATTTACAAAATAAGTGAGAATCAACTAATAAAGGGTGTACTTGAATAAATGTCACTCCAAGTGGAATGATGATCTATTGTTACTTCATATAAAATAACTTATTAGTGTAACATTAGTATTGGAAAAAATTATTTCCAAACACAGTAGGCATACCAAATCTTTCATGGATGATAATGGTGGAAGTGGTTCCAATCATTTCAAAATCTAAACTAAGGATTTAACAAGTGATAATTAAAGTGGAAGAATCCCTAGTCCAACATGAAGCTGAGTGAATCTACAATAAAATCAAGAGGGAACGTGATGGGATAAGAAAATATTTTAGATGAACAATGACAATTGTGTGAATGATGGATAGATCACCAGGGGGACAACAAACCCTTAGGCAAGTGGATTAAGCATGACATAAAACTTAAAATAAGGATTACCAAGGGATTTTAATTTTGAGATAGATGATTTAAATAATGATTGTATAACTAGTAATATCTTAACAATGAATTTCATCGGAATTTCCTTGGGGAAGGAAGAATAGATGATGAGAGATTAAGACTCAAGATGATGAGGCTCATGTGAAATTTAACGATGTACTAGATGATTATACCTATGGTGTAAATGGTCAACTTCCTAGTTGAAAGAAGTGGAAATGATTATTGAAAAAGTAATTGGTATCTTGATGAAAACATAACACTAATAACACTGATAAGATAACATAGATCCTAGATGGATGTTGAATAATCTTAGTTCATAGTTGAATGTTTGTAAAGTAAACGAAATTGATTTTTCTGATGAATCATGATAAGAATGCTTATAAAGTATTATTCTATATTTGATAAATATTGAAATGATTGATGATGTTTCATGATATGATGGTATGAGGGTGATCATGCACATGTGGTTCATATTTATATAGTTGTTACAACAGTGATGATGTATCCTTATGATGATGATGATATGCATAGGCATTATGATGTTATGTCAAGGTATAGTGACATATTCATTTCCTGCATAATGATAGGTATTTATTGTTGAATACCCATGCATAACGTGACATAGGAATTATGATTCTATAATATGAGGTTTATTGACATGTGGTTCATTTATTATGTGAAGTCATGATATGTCTTTGATACAAATATGTTGATGTTATAACTTATGATGGTATCTCATAAGGTGAATAATGTGATAGATGTGCACAAATTTATGACATGCATGAGCATGCAGTTCATTATTATTCATAATGTTGTGATTAACAATGATGAATGTTACATGATGACATGCAAGAGTTGGCATGTGGATTATTTTCTATGATACTATGATGGTATAGCTGATGCATTGGTTGCATGTTGAGGTGTGATGATTGAAAGGACTCCACAAATGGGCCGATAGGGCTGGTTTATTTGATGATCTCGTGCAAGCCCATACGCACGAGGGATAATAAGTAACACCATATGGGCTGGGGACAAACTCAATAAACACTACATATGCCAGTGGTTCCTTTGTCTTATGTAGCTTTTGATGGATAGCTCTTGAAGGGCTATGGGACCATCTTGAGGAGGCCAAGTGCTTGATGTTCTAGGCTAGGTTCCTATTATTGGATTGGGATGTCGAAGTTTGGTGGGGGTGTAAGGACTTCGATGCCTAGGGCTATGCGCCTTAGTAGTTGTGGAGGGAGTGGGCCAGCCTTGCGAGATGCCCGGAGTCATTGAGTATCGTACTGGATGCCTGCCTTGGGGCAAATGAGGTCTAAGTCAGGCGCGAGCCTTGGGGCCAACCTTGGACTAGGATACAAATCGGGTCAGGCTTATGCCTGGTGCCAAAAGTGGGAAAAAGGATAGAGATTCCTTGGGATTTTCTGGGTGTTGTGAAACTTTTGATGCTTGCTGGTTATACTAGTTCAACAGAGGGTTTCAGGCAAACATAAGTAATAAATAGTATAAATATAATAAAAATAAAAATTTTTCAACTTAACTTCGGACGAAGTTGCTTTAAAGTGGGAGAGTATGTAATTCCCTTCCTTAATAATAAATAATAATAAATTAAAAAAAATACAGAAAATAAATAAAATATGAATAAAAAAATAATAGAAATAAACATAGTAATAATAATAAATAACCATACTAAATCTCTAAATAAAAATAAATAGAAATAAAACAAGAAAACAGTAAAAAAAACAGTAAAGATATCAAAAAGAAATAAAACAAGAAAACAGTAAAAAAAATCAGTAAAGCTATCATAAAGAAATAAATCAAGAAAGCAATAAAGTTGCATGTAGACACATGGAGTGTGTGCATGTGGTTCCCCTTCCAATGTTTTCTCTATTTATTAGATGGTGAGGAAGATGGGAGGCATTCCATCATTCCAAGATTATATCATTCATTCTCTTGGGAGAATAATGTTCTAAGACAAAGGAGTCACTGGCAGTAGTACGTTGATTGAGGGCTCGGGGGCGGCCAGTTGTAGCAAGTCCTTACACAATTGAGCCTACGGTTGGGTGGAGAGTCGTCCCCAAAACCTTGTTGTAGTCAAAAAACTTCAACCATAGGTAAGTGCTACTCATAGTTTGAACTTGATGTTAATTAGTTGATTAATTACATGTTTATTTGGGTTGTTACAGAATGACGACGAGGGCTGGATATAGCCATGGTGACCGTTAATTTTTATCAAATAAATTTTATCATGATATTCTTTAAAGTCTCAAATGATAGCACTCGAGTATCTAAATAAATATAAAAAATACACTAAATGGATCAATCAGCAAACAGAGGGAAATTACCTCGTTTGATAAGCACCGATCACCGGAGATGAAACCCAGTATCTTAATGAATAACAGAGAAGGATGGTCAAATGTATAGTTACGGTTACTCTAGAGCTTTGCCCAAACCTCAAATTGAGGGGCCAAGTACTCTCATGAATATGAGCACCCTCCCAAAAACTGAAGACTAAGTAGAACCATCCGTGTTAGATACCAAGACAGCCCGTCCCAGTCACCTTGTGTAAGTCCCTATAAGTTTGGCCACTAGAGATACCTCAGATCACAGACACCACTAGGGGGGACATAGTCATAGACAACACACTGTGTGGGTAGGATACTTGAGTCCTTGAATCAGTTCCGAAATTCCGGAAGGGACCCCCAATACACAGAATGCCCAAAGGATTTGTAAGAGAAGGTGGGCTACCTTCAATTACAGTCTGATGTTGTCTTGTATTTCGCTTCGCTTTTACTGGAGTGGTCCCGGTAGTATGAGTGAAAAAGGAATTTTTCACTCGTTAATGGCACTAGTTTGGTTTTCAACCTTGGGAAATTCACTCACATGCTTTTCCCAAGATCCTAGCCTAGCTAATGTTGGTTTGCTCAAAAGAGTCACTGATTGATTTTAATGTAAATTTTATGTGTATTTGATTATTTTCTTCGGTAGGGGTGTTGACATATGAAATATGGTGAGACTCTTGACTCAATAAATCATGCAGAAACAATGCTTTGAATTTTTTTTTTCCAATTTGATGCATACAAGTTGTATTCTACATATTCATATTTTTCACATATTCATAGTTTCGTTTGTGCATCTATAGTCTTTCAACACGTGCATAACCAAAATATTCTTTTCCAATATTTCCTAACAACCACTTGAAACCCAAATGAAGCAACTCAAAACTATTTAAACAGAAGGATGAATACAAATTATCGATCTTTCTTTCAAAAAAATGTTTTTAAGAGAGAAAAACCAAAACTTTTTCCTAGAAATAAATTTCTAGGACACCAATTTTTCTGACATAATACAATTACAGATCTTATTTCAGCCCATGAGAAGATTTTCCATCCCTTTTGGTCCACAGATACTACTGAAATTCAAGACAAAGGGAGACTAACGCTCTGTAACAGTGGCTACAGAGAGATAGTAGGCCCACTAACTCTCCCTGTACACAAGCACAGTGCTTTATAAAGCTCTGTGTAGCCTAGTAACCTGCATTAGTGTGGGAAATCTATCAAAAGAGGGTTTCCAAGATCAGTTCCTAAGTTGAATGTATACTAGTAGGATGCAGCAAGATATTTGGTGGATCAGAAAAAGGATTGCTGAAGAATAGGGAGCTCTTGGAAGGAAGAGAGAACAGAGAAGAGTCTGGGTAAACCTGGAACTAGATGTATAGTCCCCAGCGGAGTCACCAATTATGCTATGGGGTAAAATGCATGGTGTATGGACAATGAAAACTACCCTCAAAGGCCTTCTCGGGACCTTCGACAGATTGTAAGATTATCTGCAGAAGCTACCAAATTATACACATGTTCATCTATCAAATATCAGTTAACGAAGTATGGAAAGAGGATTACCTCAATTCTCCTTCTAGATTTGTTTGGAGATCGCAATGCGACCAAGAGGAACTCCCTCAAAGCCGGATCCAAATCAATTCCTGCACAAAGGAAAGGCAAACACAATCACAGCATACAATATTGAAAACCAATATAAGAATGCACAATGAACATCTATTTTCATACAACTAAACCACTCATCTAAACAAGTATCAAATGAACAACTTAATGAACAAGGTTACCGACACCATGGAGTAGGGAATAGAACTGCAGTTTTGTATTGATAACAGAAGAGTGATTACAACCATCTATTGTATTAGTCTTCCTTAGCCCCTTCTGCTTCTCTCTCTCTCTCTCCTTTAGCTCACTTCTTCAAGTATGTGACATTTCACAACAGCTTAGTAGGCTATCCTTTCAAATGTTTTGACCCCTTTCACAATGACCCTCTAATTGCTTATGTAGCAATCGAGTTAGGGTTTCCAAGCTCCTTGTTAGTGTCAGTATCTTCATCCCTCCATCAGTGATCAAAATTCTCTTGTTGCATTGCATTTTAGGTGTCTCATCCGATCAACTGCATTCCATTAGGATCATGGATCATCTGATGGAAATGGCATTTTATAGAATTTTCCCTCATGATCTTTACCTGCTGGCCCATTTTTAGGTCATTTAAATCATTTTTGTCTTTACATCTGTAAAAATTCATTTTTAGGGTTTTAGGTCTCATTAGGTCTAGGGTTTGTCCTCAAGGTCTTGTAAAAGCTCAATAATGGTCAGCATATGCATGAGGAGCTCAAATAAAGTCTCAAAAATAAAAAATTTCAATAATCACATGCTTAGTGATTGATTTTTCCTCAAAACCCTGTTTTGAGAAAAAACAGAGTTTTTTATATTTTATGTACAAAATTTCATGTAATTTCATTTCTCCTATATGTAATAATTCTGAGATACAACCCTGGTCACCTTGCCAAGTTCCACATTCCAGCTCCTGCAAAAAGTCAAAAAAGTCAAAGCATTTAGTCCATCAAAGGCAAAAAGCAGTCAAAATGCCAAAATAGAGTTTTAAAAGACAAAGTGTAATCCTAACATTAGAAAAGTGGGTTTTTATAAGTGAAAATTAAAATCCTTTGTATATAAAGTATTTTTCATGTTAAAGAGCTCATTTTTGTTCCAAAGAAGAAAAAACAAGTGCTAAATCGTGTTTTTGAGCCGAAGGAGTGAATTTGCTGCAAACTGTGAGAATTCCTTAGGCGCAGTGCACCTGGCCAATGTGACGCACACAATGCAGGAAATACATTGCAATTTACAAAGGCACAACGCACCTGAGTGGCGCGGCGCACCTGTTTGTGGGCGCCGTGCACCTGCCTTCAAAGCCCGAAACTCATCCAAATTGCCTCCTCCAAGCTCCAAACTTGCAAATTCCTCATTCCACAAGTAAATTAACAATCCCAAGTGCCATTCTGAGGCCTTTTCATCAATTTTTAGGGTGTTTCAATAGGTAAAAAAAAAAAAAAAAAAAACCTTAGTTCCTTGCACAGTCAATTGAAAAAGCTACCTAGGGTTTGCAAAACTACAGTTTTTGCTGTCTAATTCTCATCCCTCATTTTCATTTTTCTCTCACGACACTTCACTCATATCACTTTCCCTCTCCTCTTCCATTCACACTCACCTATCCCCTTATTCCTAAAACTAAAAACCCTAACACCTAATCCCACTACTCCAAAACCCTAATTGGCATCTCTAAACCCTAATCCTCATTCCCCAAACCACTGTTCACTCCCAAAAACCCTGCAATCAGCAACAAACTCCCACATCCACAGTCCCCACTCATCAATCCCTTTCATTGAACATCAAACACCTATTATTTATATAAAATCTCTTCATACTCATCACTTCAACCCAAACAGTGGCAAACATGGAGACAGATTCCCCTTATGAAAGAGATGAGGAAATAGTAAGCGATTCCTCCCAAGAACTTCATGCACCCAAAAGATCTCACAAGGGAGGCAAACATATCCGGGAGGAGCCCACCACACTTACTGAGCTACTGGCTTGTCCTCTTGTTGTAGCATGCTTCAAACATCAATCCTGCTATCAATTTTTTGAGATGGTGGAAAGAGTCAAATACCATCATGAGCTGGCTAAATTGTTTGTCCTCCATATTCACAATGGCTAGGTCAATTTGGCAGGTGTTACATTCACTTTGACACCTGAATCAATAGCTAAAGCAACAAGTATTCCGAATGTGGGAGAACAATGGAACAAGGATAGCTGGTTGACAAAGAGAATTATGAGCCTTATATCAAGGCTGGCTTTCAGAGGCAGATTGCTAGAGTTTTTCCTTTCAAGTATCTTCAGGACACATGCTCCATTGATGAAGCTCATAATTAAATATTTCAACTGTGAAGGCAGATTTTCTCACTTGTATGCCTATCACATCAAATTATTGATGCATTTCACTAGGGTGAGGATGATGAACCTCCCCTATTTCATGTGCCAGAATATTGAGAAAATGACCACATTTGTGAAAAGAAAGCCTCCTCATGAGTAGTACAACAACATTTATCACTTTCCATTAATCAAGATTGTAGTGTTGCATCAGCTGAGCCTGCTGAATGTTTCATGGGATGATTTCATTTCTCATGAGTTTTTCACAAGTCCTCAAGTGATCCCATCAGTTTTTCATGAGGGAGGAGGGCCTTCACATTAGCGAGAAGTGCATGAGACTCAAACTACCAGTGCACCAATATTTATCACTTACCAAAAGTGGACAAGGAGGCTATTTTCAGCAACAAAACGAGTACTATCTCCACTCGGGGTGGAAGGGGTCTCGTTTCCTTCAACAGCAAAGTAGGTACAAGACAAAGATAAATAAATAGTGCATGATGAGGGGCCTTTTGAAGGGCAAGAGATAGATTTCATTCTCATTCAGGATGATGATGTTGATTTGGGCCCCCAAAGCTCAAGACTGAAAGAGATCATCCAGGAACAAGAAGCGGATATTCATGCCTTAGATCTTAACCTAGAAAGAGCTAAGTGGATTATAAAGTATCTTGAGCAAAGGAGCAAGCAATTGGAGGATCAACAGACGATCATGGAGCTGCAAACTATAAGAGAAAACCGGCAAGCAGCCAAGAAGAGGAAAATCAAATTGACACCACTAGAGCAAGAGATTGAAGTTGATCGTGAATCCTGGCTAGAGAGGACTAATATGCACTTGGAGAAGCTACTAGAGAAGGCCAACAAAGAGAAAAATATATTGAGGCACATGGCCTATCACTATTTGGCGAGAAACAAGATTTGCAAAGCGAGAATAAGGACCTTGAAGGCCAAATTGAGGAGAACTTTGAGGAGGAAGAAAGACCAAGATAGACTCAAAATCTTGGTTGAGGATTCCTTAGCCCAGCATAGTACTTGATGCAGGTCACTCAGCTCAAATTTCAAGAAATTTGGCACACTTTTTGTCAATTTTGAATTTTTAGAGGAAAAACAGGATTTTCTGCCTGGTGTGTAGTGCCACCCGACGCTCGCTTTTGCTAGAGACCTCCTCTGGAGGAAAACTTTACTTTTTTGGATTCCTCATGAAAAATTATGAATTCCCACAAATGGATGGAAATTTTTGTCAAGTTTTGAGCTTCCAAAAGGGTCAAAAACACCTCAAAAATGCCCTTTCTGCCCCTTTTTGGCCACACGGGAAGCAGTGTTGGGAGAACTCATTTTTGGATGGGAAAATGAACTCCAAATTTAAAAATTCCACTGCTTCTAGAAGGTATACAGATATAACTTTCCAAAAAGCCCACTTGGAGAAAATTTGGTGCACGGGAAGGCCTCCAAAATAAGCTACAAAAAGGCGTTATGCACAGGGACAGTGGCGTGACGCACATGATGAAAATTTGCATTTTTGCCAAAAACTCTGTTTTTCGCCCAATTTTTTCTCAGTTTGACTTTTCTCTCTCTCATGGTCAAACTCATGATGTTATTTGATGTAACTTGATGGAATTTGATGTAAAAATGTTGAAAATTCACTCATGGAGGTAGATACATCATGAAAAGGTAGTTTTGAACTGAATGAATCAGTTTCCTGGATTTTAGAGGCAAGTTGTTCCACTGCGTACTTTTCAGTTCTTAGTTTAGATCTTGTTGGAATAGCTCCTAAACTCATGAATTCAACCCCTAAAGCCTAGCATGAGTTGTTTTTTGTCTATATCTAGTACTTTTTCAGTCATTTGTCAAGGTTGGACTTTTGTGAAAGCTTTGAGTAGCATTGTACATTCATCTCTACAATTTGGCAAAGGAATAGACCAGGGTTTGCAGCCTTTTGTGGGATTCTTGTGGAAAATTGATTTGGTATAGTGTCTTCTTCTGTAATTCAAGTTTTACATGTGTTTATGTATGTCATTTTCTCTCTTTTTCAGATGAACTAAATGAATCAAGGATAAAGGTAGAAATTATTGAAATTGCAGTGCTCTACCTAGGGTTTGTTTGGTTAATTATTTATTTCTACTATTTGAAGAGGATCCCTGAGACTCTCAACTCCTCACCAGTCCTAAAACTCTCCATCTCATTTAATTTAAAGTACTAAAGCATTTGCCTACCTCACCCCATAGAAACCCCTGCAAAACTGAGTCCATTCCTTGGACCCAAATCTGTCTTTCACTTTTGAGCCAGCAAAACATCATTAAATTCAATCAAAATCCTTTGAGCACATACCTAGCCTAAAATTAGTCTTTACATCAGTAATCTCAAGCCTCATTTGCTATATTTTCCTGAGATTGACAAGGAGAGAGCCCTCTCCCGACCTGGTAAGGCTAGCTACCAGGTTAAGCGTGGTTTGAGGTTACCCTAGATTCTGCCTTTCTCAACCTGAGGTAGATTTAGGCACTAACACTCCTCATAGAGTTAATTAGGGCAAAAGAAATGAACCTGCCATGTTTTATCGCTCTTTTCCATTTTCCTTCTTTTTTAGATTGGAATTTCCCCAGATAGTTTGATTTTTTGGAATTTCCTTGCTTTTCTTGAGTAAATTTAGGGATAAATATCTAGATATTTGTGAGCAGATTCGTTGGTTTTACTGACTGAACCTCCCTTAGTTTCACTAACGCTGCCCCTGCTCTAACAACTTGAGTTAGCAGGGTCACTAACGCACCCTTAGGCTTGGTAACAAGCTTTATAAAGTAGGTTTTCAGTGTGCAACCAGCGTTAGTGTGGAGTCAAGGCTTGCAATTGTGGTCTTTGCTTCAGTCATGCTATCTTTCACCTCTGAGTTGATGAGGAGGTCATTTTGTTGTATAACAGCAGTAGTCTGCTATAGAGAGCATCATGCATAGTAGACTTCTAAGTTTCTTTTCTGCAGCTTTTTGAGAGACATGTGTCTCACAATGTAACTCAACACACATATTTTTTGGACACACACACACACAGATATATATATATATATATATGTGTGTGTGTGTGTGTGTGTGTGTGTGTGTGTGTGTGTATATACATATATACATATATATATATATATATAGGCGCCACAATGCACAACACATGATATATACCTATCCAAAAAAGCGAGAAATTGAGAGACAAACTATGCTGGGATTTTACGAGAAAGACTTGACTGGGATTTTATGAGATCTCAATCAAAGACTCAATTGGGAAAAGGGAGTCGTTTCATTTTTTTAATGAGGTTGACACAGTGAAAGAACTATCCTCAAGACAGTTGTTTCATTTTTTAAACAAGGTTGACACAAGATCAAGAACTCTCCTCAAAACGTTTGTTTCATTTTTTAACGAGGTTGACACAAGAAAATAAACTATCCTCATAAAAATTGTTCATGTACCAGATAAGGACATGGCTCCCAAGAGGTCTTCATTAGACGTAAGAACAATTCCCTGGGAAGAATACATGTCATCGGGTACCAATGACAGAATGGGTCCCAATGCCCCTAGTACATGATGTACTAGATCATCTGCGTGATCATCCATGGAGGCAAAATGGGTAGCCACATAATTGACCTATGGCAGGGG